>JAQQSW010002893.1:0-14827 GCA_028646575.1 Pseudocheirus occidentalis
GAGTTTCTCATATTAGGGAGGAGAAAGGGAAGAGTTCATGCTTCTGGGATGCTGGCTAGGGTACAGTCTGTCTTCCTGCCTGGTAAAAGCAAATAGCACAGTTATTAGGCAACCCAAAGAACAGATTGGGACTGGGAAAGAGTCTCCTACCCACATTATCTCAGAGAGAAAAGAGTCCTTCAGCCAGGGCAAAGTAAATAAGGAAGACAATGTCTCATTACCGAGGTTGGTACAAGAATGTGGTGTCTTGCTGGGCATCACTCTGTCTCCCCATTCAGGGAATCTATTCCCTCAAAGTTTTGCCCTCCCCAACTTCCCAAATTTTTCCAATGGAGGTTCAACGAGAGAATTGGATTGAAAGTATAGGCCATCCTGTGAGGTGAAAGATCAGTGGGTGGAGCACTACAGGACATCAGGACCACGCAGAGGACAGGAGTAAGGATACCCTGGAAAGGGGAAAGTATTTTTTCAGTTCAATATTGCCCCCAAAGAGAGTCAATGGGGAAGGGGCCCTGTGAGCAAGGCAAAGAATATTACTCATTCCTGCTAAAGAGCTATACCTTCCTATGGAGTAATCTTCTCTCCTACCTAGAAGTCTTTTCTTTATTTCTTGCCTTACCAAACTACTCACATTTTCTCCCATAAAGGAGATGGGATGGGGGAAAGGAAGAAGGCAAGTGATTAAGTCCTGATTAGAGAAGGATCAAGGGTCGCCATATCCCTGCTTGGATTTGTTTGGGATGAAAAATACCCTTCATCCTTAATTTAGTAAAAAAAAAAAAAAAAAGTAAACAGAGATGTCTTAAGATAAGAACAGGAGTTTATTCTCTTCCCCAGGAAAAGAGGGAGGTCCACCCATGAGTCATCATGGAGAAGAGGCAAGTTACAAAGGACAAAGCCAGAATTTATAACTTTAAAACTTAGTCAAGTCCCCTTTCCTCTCTCACTGGTGGAGAGGCATACCTCACCAAATTCTTCCCAACTGGGACAGAAAGAAAAGAGGTGGGGAGGGTCCCACCAAGCTGGGGAAAACAGACAAAGGAAGGTAAAAGTGATTGACAGCAGCCATGGAGGTGGGGGGAGGAAGGGAAGGTTAACAACCCCAAATTGAGAAGTTTTCACTCATTCTATACAGCTTCTTGTCCTGAATCATGCAAGGAGGTCCATTAATCTAGAAAGGGCTATGCTCCAGTGATGCAAAATCTCCCTCTTCTGCCCCTTTCCCCATGATGCAAATTTCAACAATTTGACTGAAAGGGCAGTGGACTGGGAGTTAGGAGATCTAGGTTCTAATCCTGGCTCTGAAATTAATTCTGGATTTCTATTGACTCCTCTGTAAATTGAGGCAGTTGAACAAAGTGATTTCTAAGATTCCATCTGTGGCTAACAAATCAAGCTAGTTAGCTAGCTTTGTCTCCAACTCAGCTCAGCCTCATCTCTATTAAGAATTGAACATAGAAATGCAAATTTAAAAAACTCTGAGACGCCACCTCACACCTATAAGATTGGCCAACGTGATAGAAAAAAAAATAACAAATGTTAGAGAAGATATGGGAAAAAATGGGACACTAATGCACTGCTAGCTGGAATTGGGAATTGATCCAACCATTCTGGAGAGTAATTTGGAACTATACCCAAAAGGCTATAAAACTGTGCATACCCTTTGACCCAGCAATACCACTAGTAGATCTATATCTCAAAGAGATAAAAGAAAAAAGAAAAGAACCTCTATGTACAAAAATATTTATAGCAGCTCTTTTTGTGGTAGCAAAGAATTGGAAATTGAGGGGATGCCCATCGATTAAGGAATGACTAAACAAGTTGTAGTATATGATTATTAAGGAATACTGCTATCCTATAAGAAATGACAAGCAAGATGCTTTCAGAAAAGTCTAGGAAGATGTATATGAAATGATGAAAAGCAACGGGAGCAGAATCAGGAAAACATTGTACAAAGTAACAGTAATGTTGTATGATGATCAATTGTAAATGACTTAGGTAGTCTGAGCAATATAATGTTCCAAGACAATTCTCAAGGACTTATGATGAAAAATGTCATCCACCTCCAGAGAAAGAACTGATGGCGTCTGAATGTAAAGCAAAGAATACTCTTTTTACTTTATTTTTCTTGGGGGCTTTTTGTCTCCATTTTCTTTTGCAACATGGATGATATGGAAATGTGTTTTGCATGCTTCATATATAAAATCTATATCAAACTGCTTCCCTTCCCCAGGAGGTGGCAAGACGTGAGAGGTAAGGAAAAAATTTGGAACTCAAAATTTTTTCAAATGAATGATAAAAATGTTTACATGTAATTGAGAAATATTTAACAAAATAAGTAAAAATATATTGAAGGGGGAAGAATTAAACATGCCTTCCTTTTTAACCTTGAACAAAACACTTCCCTTCAATAAGGCCTCAGTCTCCTATAAAACAAAGGTACCTTTCAGCTCTAACGTGTTATTTTGAGGGTTTGGGGTAGCTGGTCACCAAGACCTCTCTGAAAAAGCATCTCTCTGTTAGTTATGAGGATTTCCATTCCATCCCACCCCAGTTTCAGGCTTCTTGGATAACAAATATGAAGAAACAACGAATATAGTTGCCAAGAATAATTATTTAGCTACCAAAAAGCTTCTTTGAGTGAGGGTTGAAGATCAGGTGAGTAGCCTATGCAACAGTGGTCTTATGGCTGTCCATTGGTGTCTATCTCCACCCTCTCCCAACAGGGTGACGTCTGTCACTCCCCACTCCACAGGTGAAGGTATATTTCATGCCACTTGGCCCAAGACTCATTTGTGGTGCTTACTTCAGGTACCACAATTCCTAGCTTCATCTCTGCTTGTCAAATAACATAACCTAGGTTTACAAAAAGTAAATTGCAGCTTACAAAAAGAGGAATTTGATGTCACAGAAGCCAAAAGAGAATGGATTCAAAAGAATGGGCTCACCCAGGGTGGTGAACTTGCAGCCTTAAGGCCACATGTGGCCTTCTAAATCCTTAAGTGTGGCCTTTTGACTGAATCCAAATTTTACAGAACAAGGAAAATTTGGTTTCAATCAAAAAGCCACACTTAAGGATTTAGAAAACTACGTGTGGCCTTAAGGCCACAGGTTCCTCATTCCTGGGCTAATCAGTCACATCAAGGAATATAAAGAAATTTAAGAATAAAGGCAAAGGAAAAAAACACCTTTGAATTTTGCTAAATGGAAGTCACTGGGAACTTTAGAAAGAAGACCCAGAGGGAGGATGGGACAGAAGCAACTGCAGAGGAGAAAAAAAGAAAGAAACAAGCACTTATTAAGCAATTACTACATAGCACACGCTATGTTGAGTGTTTTACAAATGTTATACCCTTTAATCTTCACAACCCTGACGGGTGCTATTGTGATCACTATTTTCTAGCTAAGAAAGCTAAAGCAGAGAGAGGTTAAGTGACTTGCCCAGGGTCACACAGCTAACCGGCCAGATCTGAAATAAGGTCTTCATGACTCCAGGTCCAACATTCTACCCACTGAGCTACCTAGTGCCCAGTGTTGGTACCAGATGAGACAATTTGTCCATTTTCATTGGATACTCCAAAGGGAGGCTACCTGGAATTGAGAAGGGATGTGAAACTATGATACACAAGTATAAATTGAAGGAACTGGAGGATTTTAGCCTAGAGCAGTGGTTCTCAACCTGTGGGTTATGTTCCATTTGTAACAATGAAAATACATCCTGCATATCAGATATTTACGTTACAATTCATAACAGTAGCAAAATTACAGTTATGAAGTAGCAATGAAAATAATTTTATGGCTGGGGGTCACCACAACATGAAGAACTGTATTAAAGGGTTGCAGCATTAGGAAGGTTGAGAACCACTGGCCTAGAGTAAGGAAAACAGAGGGGACATGATTTGTGGCCTTCAGAATGTTAGACAAAAATTAGACTTGCTATGCTTGTCCCATAGGGCAGGTCTAGAATTAATAGGTGGGTTCCAGAGAGCTAATTCAGGTTCAATGTAAGGAAAAACTTTCTAAGAATTCAAAGTCAATTTGGGTTGCTTGGAAGGTGTTGAGTCATTCCCTCCCACCTCGCTAGGGGCTTACAAGTGGAACCTTGATGTCCACTGGATAGAGATGTTGTAAGAAGAAACTCCCATTCAACTCTGGCTCCAACCTTTAAGTGTCACTAGCTCTGTAATTAGAGTTGTACAAAAACAGAACAGAGAGAAATGAGCTCCCTGTCGCTAGAGGTCTTCAAATGAAAGTTGGATAGTTAGATGTTGAAAAGGGAATTCATGTTTTGTACAGGGGTTAGAATAGACAATCTTTGTGGCTAACAAAAGGGCTGTAAAATTGTGCATACCCTTTGACCCAGCAATACCACTAGTAGGTCTATATCTCAAAGAGATAAAAGAAAAAAGAAAAGAACCTCTATGTACAAAAATATTTATAGCAGCTCTTTTGTGGTAGCAAAAAATTGGAAATTGAGGGGATGTCCATCAATTAAAGAATGGCTTACCAAGTCATAGTATACGATTATTAAGGAATACTGTTGTGCTGTAAGAAATGACAAGCAAAATGCTTTCAGAAAAGCCTGGAGAAACGTATATGAAATGATGAAAAGCAAAGGGAGCAGAATCAGGAGACATTGTACAAAGTAACAGTAATGTTGTATGATGATCAATTGTGAATGACTTAGTCTGAATAATATAATGATCCAAGACAATTCTGAAGGACTTATGATGAAAAGTGTCATCCACCTCCAAATAATGTGTCTAACATTTTGATTCTTTGAAACTTGATTCCATAGTTGTTTAGTATACCCAAACTTTCTCTGTCACCATTTCTCCTATCAACAACTACAGATCTGAAATCAAGGCCCAACTTAAGCCTAAGAATAGGTCATCATCTATTTGGTCAGAATGCCAAATTTGGTAAGGACACTAGACTCACCCCCATGCCTGAAAGGTTTTCCCTCCTCATGTCCCTCTCCTGGTTTCCATAGCTTCCTTCAAATCCCAGCTAAAATCCCACCTTCTACAGGAAACCTTTTCTGATCCCTTTTGATTTCACCTTTCCTCTGTTGATTATTTCCAATTTATCCTATAATAATTTATTTGCACATAGTTATTAGTATTCATCTCCTCCATTAAATTGTGAGCACCTTGAGAGCAAGGACTGTCTTTTCCCTTCTTTGTATTCCTAGCACTTATCATAGTGCTCAACACATAGTAGGCAATTAATAAATGTTTTTTGAATGACTGATTGATGCATACTCTGGCCACACAAGTTCCTGGGTGCATCTTCTATGCATGAGACATAGGCCATATTCATTCCCTACTTGTGTGCTTCTCAGGGTAGGGAAGAAGGGTAGATAGGAGAAGGAATGTTTTATCAATTTTTTTACTATGTTATTTCATTAAATCACTTTACTTGAAACTAATCATGCCCTCTACCTAATGAAAGTAAACACAATGGTGGGGGCTCATGAGCCATGATTTTAAGTGACTATAAGTCTATAGGCTACCTTGAACCTAAAAGAACCCTGTGTAAGAGGGTATGCCACATGTATTGCTTCTGTAGCAGACTCCTAGCAGATGGGAAACACTTTAAGGTATACATTAATTTAAACAAGTATTTATCATATCCTCCTCCTGGAGACAGGATCAGAAAAAGAGCAACAATTAATGAGGAAATTTAGCACAGGGTTAGGAAACAGAATTCCAAATGGGAGAAAGAGATACAAAACAGGGAGTCTGAAGAACAACTTTCCCACTTTATAATTCTGCAAAGGATCTAACCTTCTCAATGGGACTAAATAGACATATCTCCATTTTGAGTTCTGAACCACATCATTATGGGGCACTATTTGTTTAGTCAAAAGAGTGGTGGACTTGGATAGAAGACTTGTGTGAATCCAGGTCCTACTACTGACTGCCTTTATGACCATGGGAAAGTAAAAAGCTCTCTGAGCCTGAGATTCCTCATATGAGAGAGTTAGACTAAAGCATTTCTAAATTCATTCCATCTCTAGGTCTGTTCATCTCAAGCACATTTAATGAATTTACCCAAGTTCATACATTCAGAGACAAAACATCTGTCTCTCTTTATTCCCAAACTCTTCCCATTTCCATGCCACAATGCTTACCTCTGATGTAAATCTCATCTTCTCACTTAACATTGCAGAAAGTCTGTCAGTCAATAAATATGTATTAAGTGCCTTCTAGGTACCGGGCATTGTGTTAGGTGCGGGGGACATTCCTTGCCCTCACAGAGCTTACAATCTAGGAAGAAAACATGAAAAAAATGAGCAGGAAAGAAGTGGGAGAGGGGAATATGATGGAGAAATCCAGAGGAAAGCAACAGTATGGAAAATGAAATGCGACTGATCTGAGCTCCCTCCTTAAAGGGAAGTTCTTCAAAAAGAAGTCTCAGTTCTCTGGTCAGAGGGAGTGAGGGGCTCCAAGTCAATGATGAGGTATGAGTTCCAGGGCGGATGTGATTTTGCAGGATGAAAAAGTTCTGAGAGCATCATAGTCTAGAGGAGTGTAGCCATGTGGGAAATGAAGTGACTGGAAGAACAGTTTGGTAACAGTTCTGAGAAACTCTAAATCATTGTTATTCTCTAGTTTTTAAAAAAATTTCCCAAGATCTGATCTTGAGAGCCATAACATTTTAACCCACAAATGCAAGCTTTTTTGGCCAGGAACAAATCCATGCACCCAGGAGTTTATAACAGAAAATCTGACTCTGTTATTTATAGGGTCATTGGGCAAGAAGCCATAACTATGATTTATAGCTAAGCTCTGACTGAGATTCATCGGGGTAATACATTTCATCATCATAGGCAGATGGTATTTGTTGCTCTAACAGGATTATCTCTTTCTCTCTCAGAATTCAGGAACCAGAATTAGATTTTCAGAGAATCTTCAAATCCTAGGGTTAAGAATGACCTTGAAAGGTCACCCAGTGTATCATCAATGACTACTTTGAAATAATTATGAAAGAAGACAAGTTTGTTCTCCATGTCTCCTGTCTCCATTTTCTGAGCCCCTTTGCCTACTCCCCTAAATTTCAGGTGTACCCACTATATTGCTCTTTCTCACTTCCTTCTCACTCAGCAAAGGACTTTCTATCAGTCATTTACAGCTTAATATAAATGTATCTTTGTGTTCAGCATCACAAACATTCTGGAACATTTAGGGACACTACTTCTTTTAGAAAGAGCCGGATCCTAGCTGGAAATCCCCCTTCAGTGGCTTATAGGGTGGCAAGGAAAAATGCAAGGTAGTGGTCTAAGGCTTAGTGACGCCTACTGCTGACTCCACATGTTTGGGTCCTTTCCATCTCCTTACTGATTACAGGTACTTCTTAAGCTATGTCAGTTGAAGTGGTGAGCCACAGAGAGAAGGAAGGGAGGGACAGAGGGAGGGAGGAGGAAGGATGGAAGGAAGGAAGGAAGGAAGGAAGGAAGGAAGGAAGGAAGGAAGGAAGGAAGGAAGGAAGGGAGGGAGGAAGGGAGGGAGGAAGGGAGGGAGGGAAGAAGGATGGAAGGAAGGAAGGAAGGAAGGAAGGAAGGAAGGAAGGAAGGAAGGGAGAGAGGGAGGGAGGGAGGGAGGGAGGTAGGAAAGACCACACAGAATCCTGCAGCATTCTGAGATAATCAGTGTCAGATCAGCCAATGACAATAAAAGCAAACTGTTCAAAACCATCACTGGCTGGCCTGATATTTAAAGACAGTGATCATGAAACCCCTAAGATTCCTCTACAAGTCAAGTCAATAAGAATTTATTAAGTACCTACTATGTTCCAGACACTGGGATAAGCGCTAAGGATACAAAAAGGCAGTGAAGCAGTCCAGTAGATAGAGGTCTGGATCTGGAATCATGAAGATCTGAGTTCAAATTAGACCTCCTACACTTACCCTAGAGGTCCCTTAAAGTGCTAAGTCTATGACCCTCTGATCTTATAAGATTGGATTGTATAAGATAGTATTATATTACACATCTATTAGTATTATATAGTAACAGCTTTGTAACCTTACCAAATATGTAGAACACATGCAGAAACGTATATTCTGCATGCACATATAGCAATAACAATGCATAAAATTATATATGGACACATAAAGCAAAGGAATATATCAGTAAAAGCAAATTACATAGTAAGCATATAGGTCATACACAACACAGTGATATGTGTTGTGATTATATAAAAAATATACATTACATGCATTAAAACACTGGGCATTATCTGGCTACATGAGTTATCATATCTGCCATTTTTCCTAGGGTATCATTAAATAAACTTGTTCCCTGATTACCCAAAAGCCCCAAGTAGGAAGTACAATTATTATTATCCCTGTTGTACTAATGAGGAAACCAAGGATGTTATGAGACTTAAATGAGATCATGGGTATAAAGCACTATGCAAACCTTAATGCATTCTACAAATCCTGGTTATTATTGTGATTTTTAACCTCTATTCACCAGACCTCCAGTCTGCTGATGACTTTATTCTCTGAGCCTTCTACTGCTCCAATTCAGCTCAAACAATGTTTATAGAGCAATACAGGGGTGTGCTGGTGAATGTTTAACCACAGGGCTCTCTGTTGGAGGGGAATGATGTATGCACCCTTTTAAGTTTAATCTGCATTATTAACATTTCTTAAGTGTACATAAGTTCCTAAACGGGGATGTTGGAATGATGGGATGGATGAGGGGGTAGTAGCCTCGGTTGCAATTAGGGGAGGGGGGTTGAATAAAAAATAAGGCAATGATGGAAGCATAAAGAAAAAAGAGAAGAAATTTTGGAAAAATTGTTCATATATGTTTCATTTGCTGTGTAGCAGAGTTAAAGTTGTGGTGATTACATTTTTTCCAAATAAACAGACAAAAATGCAAGCTATAGCCCATCAGTGGGCAAGTCCATCAATGGATCTGAACAAGTGTTGGCAGGTGAACTGGTAGCACCTTGTTGGGAAGTCTAGCATGCATTGGCAGGAATATGTGCATGTAACAACTTGTTTACAATATGATACTATATTGTTACATGATGCAATATTGCATCGTCAAAATTTCAAGGCAGGAAAAAAACTACAAATTTACAATACATAACCAATTTAGGATGCGTCTTCAAAAATTTTTTCAAAAAAAAGGACATAGATTTGGGGGCGTGGGGGGACTGACTTCTTTTTTTAAAGGTATAGTAGGCCAAATAAGTTTGGGAACCTCTAGTTTAGATGATCAAAAAAATAATAAAGCAACCCTGACTGGAAGCAGTTTCTGAGATGTAAATGTTTGCAATGAAGCAATCTATTTGGTTCTCAGCAGCCCCTTAGAGCTGGCTCCAGCACTTCCATAGAGGAAATTGAGATACAGAAAAGTTAAGTGATTTAGCCAAGGACATAGTGAATAAGAATCAAAGCCTGGACTCAAACCCAGGTATTCCAACACCAAGTCCAATGTGCTTTCCTCCTTACTACACTGAGTGTAGTAGGAATATTATACTGATTGAATTTCAAAATCTGATATTCCAGCTTCCAATTCCAGCTCTGACATTTTGTGATCCAGGGGTATTAGTTGGGGAAACTCTCCTTGGAGGAAGTTAGAGTTCATAAAAACATCAAATCACAGAACTTGGAGAACAAGATCATCTGTCATCTAGTCCATACTCCGTAATGATAAAATCCAAAAGTAAACATCCAGCCCCTTAAAGACCTCTAAGAAGGGGGAAACTTCAATCTCTAGAGGCACCTCATTCCACTTTGGGCAGAAGTAAGGAGGGTCATCCCTCAATAGGTCATACCTCAAATCTTTATTGAATATGAGAACTACTTTGGACAATAAATTCTTTTATCTCTGTCTGCTTCTTTGTGTATCTATATATTATTTTTCCTCCAGGAAAAAAAATGAGCTCTGTAAGATCAAGGCCTATGCCTTATACTTCTTTCGATGATCTTTAAAACATTTGAAATGCTGAAAGACACATTCCCTTACCTCTAGGAGCTTACAGTTTAGTTGAAGAGACAAGAAACAGGCTAAGAAAAGTGAAAAAGCAATCAAAGATGCTAAATGTGCATGGCATCAGTGTGTCACAAAGCTGTATATAACCCAATACATTCAATAAACATTAAGTGCCTCCTATATATTGGCACTCTGTTATGTGCTGGAAGATTCCTCACCTCAGGAAATATACAGCTAAGGCGGAGCTCAGATGGCAGAGTGATAGGAATCAATATGATAGGCTCCCATCCACAAACTCCTCCAGACAGATCTAGAAAAGGCACCAGACCCAATCAGGAGGGAGGAATCACAAGGAGAAAGACATGGTGGTCTGCAGATACCAGAGACAGGCTCAAGACAGGAGTACACCTTGAGACACACTCCAACATCCAGGAAAAGGGGGTATACTAAGAAAAGAGAAGGTCACAGACCCAAACAGATAACCCCAGACCTATACAGCACTACAATGGGAGAGGCACAAACTGCCTGCTTTGTCTCCTCCTACAGAACTGTAGGTCACAGGTCCAAGACAGCAGAGGAAGGGAACCTCTGCACAGGGGTGGAGTTCCTGGCTAGGGAAGACCTGGGTGCTATACCAAGAAAAGATGAAAATCAGACCGGTACAGTGGTGTCGCTCAGTCCTCAGCACAGAACACGGTCTGGGTGAGAATGGCTGAAGGGACATGGAAGAAAGAATTAGAAAAGGAATTAATATCTTCATAAGATATACAAAACCTTGCCCAAGCAACAAACTCCGTAAAAATTAGGATAGACCAAACAGAAGTCAATGACTTTATAAGGCAACAAGAAATAGTAAAACAAAATCAAAACACTAAAAAAAATTTTAATTTAAAAATCAAAACACTAAAACATAAAGAAAATTTAATTTATAGCAGAAAGAATAGACTTGGAAAACAGATTGAAAGGGAAAAAATTAAAAACCACTGCATTCTCTGAATGCCATGACCAAAGAAAGAACCTAGATATCATAAAATTGCTTTTTTGTTTGCTTGTTTTTTCAAAGAAAACTACATGGATCTCTTAGAACCAACAGAAAAAGTAGAAATAGAAAGAATCCACTGGCCACCTCATAAAAGAAAGCCCAGGATAAAAACTCAAGCACCAAGGAGCCACAGTCAGGATCACATAATTTAGCAACCATATAAAGGAGCTGAAAACTTGAATTATGATATTCAAGAAAACAAAGGATATGGAGAGATCACAACTATAAAAAACTGAGTATAAAGCTGTGGGTGGGGGAAAATTGAAATAGAGGACTTTAATGCAATGGAAGACTTACAAGTATTTGGGGGGGAGAGGAGAGAAGGCAAGGTAATTGGTGTTAAGTGACTTGCCCAAGGTCACACAGCTAGGCAGTGTGTCAAGTATCTGCAGCTGTATTTGAACTCAGGTCCTCCTGACTCCAGGGCCGGTGCTCTATTCACTGTGCCAGCAAGTATTCTTGATGAAAAAATCAGAGCTGCAGAGAAATTTTGTTTTCCAAACAGTAGTGAAGAAAAACAAAAAAAGTTCGAGATGAATGAAGAGTGATAAAAGACTAAACAGGATTAACAGCTTCCTTTCAGATACACAGCGATGTGATACATGTGTCCCCTCTGAACCCCATCACCATCAGGTTTCACAAAGGGAATCCAACCGGACAAGGCCTGCTCGGAGGGATTCTGTTATATCTTGATGATCTTAAGAAAAGAACAGAAAGTGAGGGGAAGAAGAATACCCTGGGGGAGGAGGGAAGAAAAAGGAAGATTAGGGAAAATCATCTCACACAGTGTATACAAATAGACATCCATACTAACAAGGAGGAGGGGGTGAGGGAAAGGAGAAACTGGCACTTGAACCTCACTTTCATCTGAACTGGTCAAAAAAACAGACTATGCACACACACGTATAGTTGGGTACAGAAATACATTTTATTCAAAGGGAAAGAGGAAAAAAAGGAGAGAAGGAGGAATTAGAAGGAAGGTAGATTAAGGAGGGATTTATCCTAGGCAAGACAAATTCTAAGGATGTACAAAAATATTTATAGCTCTTTTTGAAGTTGCAAAGAATGGAAATCTGAGGGGTGCTCATAAATTGGGGAATGGATGAACAAGTTATGGCATATAAATGTGATGGAATACTATTGTACTGAACTTTTATCAGCAAAATGACCAGCCAGGATGTGATGAAACATGCCATCCACCTCCTGATAAAGAAATGAAGGACTCACAGTGCAGACAGGCAAATATTTTTTAAGACATGGCCAGGGTGGAAATTGCATGTTTGTAATGAGTTTTGCTTTTCTTGTGTTCTCAGATGAGCGGGTGGGGTCTTGTTTGATTAAACAAATAAAACATTTTTAAAGAGGAATACACTCTAATAGGGAGAATATGTATAAATCAGTATGGTACAAGGTGGAATGTGCAAAAAAAAAACAAAGAACTTTAAGAAATTTTATGAAAGGGGAGATTACTTTCAGTTGTGGGCAAGCTTCATGGAACACCTGAGCAAGCCCTTTAAGGAAGGGAAGAATTTCAGCAAGTGGAAATGAGAAATTAGTCTTTTTCAGGGACAAGAGAAAGCAAACACAACTACATAGAAGCAGGGGAGAAGAGAATGAGACCAGAAAGAGTGAGGCTAGAACACAGAGTATCTCAAGGGGATTTGTAGGAAAGAAGACCAAAAAGATAGACTGAAGTTAGATTTCAGAAGGTCTTGAATGCTAGGTAAAGTGATTTGCATTGAAACCTAAAATAGGGAGCCACTAAAGGCTTTTGAGTAGGGGAGTAACATGATCACTCATGACAAGTTCCCAAATGAACAGTATAGAAAACAGGTTCTGGGGAGGAGACAGTGCTGTAAATTGGAATGATCTGGGAAGTCTTTCATGAAGGGATGCAGTTAAACAAGAAAAAAATTATATAGAAACATATAAGAAAATAAAGACCAGAAGATTTTCTTTTTCCTTTAGTACTTTTAAAAACTGGGCAGCCTATTGATATTTCAGACTTAGTTCATTCTCAAAATGATGCTCTTGGGGACCAATCTGCTGACTCAGGGTCTCTGCTTCTTGCTGAGCTGGTTGTCTCTAGGGGCCATGCTGTGATAGTCCCATCGTATGTCCCCATCAAAACTTATGACTACCTCCCCAAGTCAGCATCCATCACCTGCTGAATCAGCTCCCTTCCTGTTCACTCAGCCTCCTACTGCCTCCCCCAAAAACCATTTACTGCAATTCACTCTGTGAAAGAATGGCCTGCAATACCATAAGCCTTTATGGGATCAATAAAGCCCAAGTCCATTGCCTGACCCCTGTTGAAAAACAAATAAAAATCAGTCAGTTGCCTTAAGGAAGGTGCTAAGAGTAACATACTCCTTTGCAGAGCCAAGGTCTTGGGTGGAAGTTCATTTATGTTAATTGGAAACCCCTTCTCTCTGCTTTATCATAGCCTTTTTCCAAATCATAAGGAAAGCAATGACAATTTCTTCACCTAAAACATCAGAAATGCCATCCTGTAATGCCCCTATGATACAATCCCATCTTCCTTGTCTCACCAAGTATACAAGATGAGAAGTAGGGCATTACCTCACTGCTGTCTTCAAGTAAAGGCTGAATAATCACTTGTGGGGGCCATTGTAGATGACGTTCTTGGTCAGGATGGGACGGGTCTTGAAACAGGAAGGAAGGTTGGAGGGACCTTCCAGCTCTGTGGTTCTACGGCACTGAATAATCCTGGCTTCCCCCAAAGAGAGCCTACTCTACATATTCATAAGGCCAGAGCAACTGAATCCATCTTCCAGAAATGTGCCCAAAGTTTTTCTGGAACCTCCATGAGAACATTACAACTACCTTTTGCATCAGCAACTGAGAACCAGAAATCTTGAATTTTAATCCTGGTTCTGCCACTCAGTGCTGTGCCTTAGACAAGACACTTCTTTTTTGTAGTCTGTCAGTCAACAAACATTTATTAAGCTCTTACCATATGCCAAACAGGCAGGTAGGTGACACAATAAATAGAGTTCCAGGCCTGCAGTCTGGAAGACTCATCGTCATGAGTTCAAATCTGACCTCAGACACTTGCTAGCTGTGTGACCCTGGGCAAGTCACTTCACCCTGTTTGCCTTAGTCTCCTGATCTGTAAAATGTGCTGGAGAAAGAAATGGCAAACCACTCCATTTTCTTGGCCAAGAAAATCCCAAATGGGGTAACAAAGAGTCGGACACAACTGAAAATGGCTAAACAATAAATGTGCAAGGCACAGTTCTAAATGCTAGGAATTTAAACATAAGCAGAAAGACAGCCCTTACCCTCAAGGAATTTGCATTTTAATATAGGAAGACAACATATAAAAAGAATGTGAAAAATGTTTGGGGAGTAGGGGTGGTGACAAAGGTACCACAGAAGCAGAGCAATTTGGAAAGGAATAAGGATATAGCCGGCTTGGGGACCTTTTTTAAATGGATGTTCTAGGAAGAGCCATCCAGTTGGAGAGAGGAGTTAGAGGAGTGGATGGTTCTTCCAGTGTGTGAATTCCAGGACTGGTAAGGCTTCCAGAATGAAAAGATATGGTGTGAAATGAAAAGAGCATGTGTGAACTGATACAACCATTCTGGAGGGCAATCTGGAACTATGCCCAAAGGGCTATAAATAATATCATACCCTTTGACCCAGTAATACCACTTTTGGGGTTGTATCCCAAAGAGATCACAGAAGTGGGAAAGGGTCCCATATGTACAAAAGTATTTATTGCAGCTCTCTTTGTGGTGGCAAAAAACTGGACATTTAAGAGATGCCCATCGATTGGGGAATGGCTGAACAAGTTATGGTATATGAA
>JAQQSW010002894.1:0-14827 GCA_028646575.1 Pseudocheirus occidentalis
GGGTTTCTCTTACTATCTCTTGCTGTTGGGCTTCATTGGAAATATATAGGAATGCTGAAGATTTATGTGGATTTATTTTATATCCTGCAACTTCGCTAAATTTATTTATTGTCTCAAGAAGTTTTTTTACTTGATGAAGGTCCTTTTTATTTCTAAATCTGACAACCAGAGATGACCTTAACTTCATCTCTTCAGAGAGACAATAGCATAAAACTCTGATGATGCTGCATATGCCTATGTTCAAATGTCTCAACAATATCAATTATTTACTGAGAGCTTACAGTGTGTTCAGGTCCCTGTACTAGGGGACCTGATACAAAGAGTTATTAGAATCAATTCAACTCAACAAAAATTTAAGAAATACCTATAGATCATGCTGGAAGCACAGACCTCTATGTTTCACAGAAGACAGTGGTGCAGAAAAGGTGTAAGTACCAAGCAGGTATTGTCTCAGAGAAACTTAAGAGTTTGGAGACCAAACTATCACTTTATTTTTATATTAGGTTTTAAGTTTTACAAAACACTTTACATATTATCTCATTTACCTTCGTAAAACTCTATAATTTAGGAGTTATAATCTCCATTTTATAGATGAGGAAACTGAGGCTTAGGAAAGGTTAAGTGATTTGCTTAAGGTCACAGGGTTAAGAAGCATAATCAGTAGGATTCAAACTTCCTGATGTTAGATTCTGCTTTTTTTTTTCTTTTTGGAGGGCAATTGGGGTTAAGTGACTTGCCCAAAGTCACATGGCTAGTGTGTCAAGTGTCTCAGGTTACATTTGAACTCAGGTCCTCCTACTCCAGGTCTGGTGCTCTATTCACTGTGCCACCTAGCCACCCCAATGGGTATACAATTTATTTAAAAATTTTTTGGCTTTTTTTTTGGAGGGGAAAGGGCAGGGCAACTGGTGGTAAGTGACCCACCCAAGGTCACACAGCTAGTAAGTGTTAAGTGTCTAAGGCCAGATTTGAACTTAGGTCCTCCTGACTCCAGGGCCTAGGCTCTATTTACTGCTCCACCTAGCCACTCCCTGATGTTAGATTCTGCATGCTATCCACTACAAGACACAGACTCTCAAAAGACATCACAGAGGTCACCTAGCTCACTATCTATCCCTTCTATAACATCTCCATCATTCAGTCATTCAGCTTTTGTGTAAAAACCTTCAGTTATGGGGCTCTCACTACCCGAAATTCAGTATAGCACAGGGGATTGAGGGCTTGATGTGTATTTCCAGTAGGACCTATACTTGAATCTGACTTCTGACACTTACTAGCCATGGCTGTGGATAAGTCATTCAACTTTCTGAGCCCTATCAGTTTTCTCATTTGTAATATGGAAATAATAATAATAATAATAATAATACATTAGGAACCAACTTCACAAGCTTGTTTACAAAGGTAAAGCACTCTACAAACTTTATGAAGTGTTACTGCCACCTCCATACTCTATCCATTCCATTGCTAGAGAGCACTGATTGTTAGGAAGTTCTTCCTTATACTGAACCAAAATCTGTCTTTCTATAACTTGAAAGGAAGCATTATGTAGTGGAGAAGGGATAGGACTGGGAGGGTGAAGGACCCTGGGTTCAAATACCAATTCAGACACTTATTAATTCTGTGATGATCTAGCCAAGTTACTTAACTCCATTGTACCTCAATATACTCATCTGTACAACTTGGGGGAGATATTGATTTTGAGAACCTTTAAAGTTCTTTCCAGATCTAAATTTATTATCTCAGGAATTTCCACCCATTATTCCTGGTTCTTTTACCTTTTCAGATTGAATAGAATAAATTTATAATTCTATTCTCTTGACAGTCATTCATACATATGTTTAAAGGCATGGATTATATAGTTCTTCAGGCTAAAATATTCCTGATCCCTTCAGTTGATCTTTGTAGGGTCAAGATCTGTCATTTGTTACCTGTGTGATCTTGGGCAAGTCTCAAACTTTTTGGGTCTCAGTTTTTCATTTATAAAATGAAGGAGCTGGCCTAGATGACCTCAAAGGTTCCTTCCAGCTCTAAATCTATGATCCTATGATACCAAGTCCCTCACCATCCTGGTTACCTCCCTCAGTACTTAGATCGATACAATTACCAATCTTGACTTTAGACAACTGATAAAATATATCTCCCTTCTCAAAGTAGAAAAGTGGTAGAATTCAGGCATGGAAGTGCATATTGTTCTCAGACATGACTCAGTGGTGCTTAACTGTATGGAACATTAAAAAAAAAAGAAAGGGCACTGACTTGGGAGTCAGGAGATTTGGATTCAAGTCCCAATTTCGATACTCTTTAGCTGTGTTATTAGCTCATTCTGACACATCTTTCTAAAGTAGGACCAATTAATTATCTTCCTGAATGAGCCATACAACTTCTAGGAAATTAAGTTTTAAAAATAGCCAGCAAGAGGATCTTGTGGAATAGAAGCTTCCAGCAACAACTAGAATTTAGTTTTTCTTCTGCTGGCAGAGACATAAGTAGGAACAGTCAAGTCAGCCAGTAGACCAAAAGCTCACAGTACCTGACCAACAAGTACCTCACACATCAAGTTTAAATTTAGGCAGGTGGTGCCACTGGTTGGCAGAAACAGGTGACTAATGCCCTGAACACAAACAACTCCTTTTTGCCACTAAAAAGAAGGCGTGATGTCTCAGAAAAAAACCAACAGCTTTAAGCTCATTCATTTTCTGCCCCCTCTGTACATCTGTCCAAGTTTAGATTATGAAAAATATACTCTCTGAGAAATGGCATATCTTCTCCTTTCCTCCTTTCTGATGATTCAAATACTACCCAGCCTCCAAAGTCCAGTTACAAAGTCCTCCCTCCTTCTGGCAGCCTTTCTGGATTCCTGCCAGCCTGAGTGCCTCTCTCCCTTCTGGGAACTCCTTAGGACTTGTCAGTACCATACCACCTAAAACTTAAACATACTCTTCTCCAATTTTTTTTCTTGGAGGGGGAGGGGTGGTTAAGTCTTGTCTCACCATCTCCTAAGCACAATGCTCTTCAAAGAGAAGGCATTTATTAGAGGCATGTTAAATTAAAGTGAACGGATGATGGCAAGGCCTGAATTTTACAATTCTTTTTATTTCACAAAACCATAAGCATAAGTAAGACTCTATCCCACCAAAGCCTTGACTTACTGATGGGATCAATATAAAGCAACCATATATGCCACTACCCAAAGGTGCAGATTCAACTGCTGTGTGGAGCAGTATATGTTTTTTATGTAACTTGTCAGTTTATTTGATGGGGTCAAGATCAGGGATGCTGGAGCCCTGAGCAAAGTGTCAGAATGAAGGGAGCAGGCTTGAGGAATAGGCAGAAGAAGAGACAAAAGGAAGAGGACATTCTAAGTGTGGAAGATAGGAGAAGCAAAGATCACAGGCAAATCAGGTACACTCCCTGACTGTACAATGTGCTTCTCATACATGCTTGTCATCTTGAAAAGGCACACTCCAATGGATCTGGTCTGGGATCCTGGGTTCACATTCTAATTCCAATACTTACTGCATGAATGACTCTGGTCAATTTCACTTTTCTAAGTCTGTTTCCCTATCTATAAAAAGGGAATAATATTTAGATCACCCACTCTACAGAACAGCTAGTAGTGAAGTGTTTTATAAATATTAAAGGGAAGGGAATATGCATTTAAATAGTGCCTACTATGTGCCAGGCATTGTGCTAAGCGCATTTACAAACAACATTTCATTTGAACCTATCAACAACCCTGTGAGGTAGGTGCTATTGTTATATCCATGAAAAAATGGAGGCAAACAGAGCGATAAGTGAGTTGCCCAGGATCAAACCTGAACTGGAGTCCTGGCCCAACATTTGATCCATTGTGTCATTCAGCTGCCTCCAAAGTGCTACATGTGACAAGGATAGTAAATGAACAACCTGAAAACTGCACTGGCATTTATGAGACATTGAGGGAATCAGAAGAAGGCCCCTAGTGTACTGACTGGGGCCTCTAGAGCAGAGTTATTATAAAGACCTAGGCAAAAATCACATGGCATGGGAAAGCATGTAATGGTTCTGATCTGAAAGTACGGTGGGATTATTCACAGAAATGAACTAATGAAATGATTACTCCTGATGATGAAAAGTAACAGTGCCAGCTCTGCTGACTGATGGTCACAGCACAAAGCATCTCTCTGAGAAGGGAAAGCACCAAAGTCTATGCTCTACTGATGATGGAGTGGGAGATGGGGGAAGGGGGAGGGCAGCTGGGAAGTACTTTGTAGGCAACATCTCCACAGAGCTAAATCTCTTCAAAGAAGCCTCCTATTCCAGGTTACATTTCTGGAACCAGAGGGATTATGGAAGACAGCATCTAGAGGCCACATCTGACTCATGCACTTGTCATGAGGTTCAGCTTTGAGGGAGAGAGTGGGGAGCAGAGGGAAGAGAGATTTTCCTCCCAGGGACAAAGCTGCTGAGGGATTTGGAAATGGGGCCAGGGAGAACAGATCACAGGCTATAAAGCCTACTCACTCGGCAGCTCTTACTGAGCTGACTAAACCTGGTTCAATCTCACAGTGGCTCAGGGGCCCAGCTGCCAACTGACAGACATGCCAAGTGTGAATTTAATAGCTGGGTGCCCAGGGCTAGGGTTGCCTGGGTTAGGTGATGGGAAGAAAGAGGAAATGTGACATACTGTGATTTCTGGCTTGTACGATGGAAAGTTTAAAAGAGCCTACGAGCAGCCACAACTGATGATGCAAGGGAAAGTAGAAGGAAAACAAAAGAGAAAAGAAAAGAAAGGAGAAAAGAAAAGGCCTAAGGTTTCTCACCAACAAAATCTTCTTCGCATAATGAGAGATCCGAGTTCTAGACCTAGCTCTACTATTGTTTCATTGTATCATTTTGGACAAGTTGATTCCCCTCCAAGATTTATTTTGTGCAATGAGGGAATTCATGATTTCTTCCACCTCTAAAGATTCTGTGATATCAGAAGAAAAAAGCTAGTTAGTGACAAAGTTAGGATTAGAGTACAGGGTCCTAATATCCAGCCTAGTGGGCTCTGTACTACACGGTATCACCTCTAGAATCTAGCACAGTGCTTTGCACACAGTAAGTGCTTAATAAATGATATTTCACCTGGAAAGATTTGAATGAACTGATGCTGAGTGAAATCAGCAGAACCAGAAGAACAATGTACACAGTAACAGCCAACAATGTACAATGAATGACTTAACTTTGAAAGACTCTTCTTAGCAATGCCAGGATCCAAGACACCTCCAAAAGACTCATGACAGAAAATGATATCCACATCCAGAAAAAGAACTATGGATTCTGAATACAGATCAAAGTATATTATTTGCCCTCTCTCTTTTTTCTTTGTTTCTTCTTTCTCATGGTTTCTCCCATTGGTTCCAATTCTTCTTTACAAAATGAGTAATGTGAAAATAGGTTCAATATGAATGTATATGTAGAGCCTATATCAAATTGCATGCCATCTTGGGGTGGAGGGAGGTGAGATGGTGAGAAAATTTAAAAATCAAAATCTTATGGAAGTGGATGTTAAAAACTAAAAATAAAAAATTTAAAATACTGGAATACTGTAAAAAATTTAAAAAATAAATTATGTTTCAGTCATTCATTCTAGAATCAAAAAGGAAAAATTTTCATCATCTTATAAACTCCTAATAATATATATTTCTATGAAGTCATCAATCTGCTTTAATTTATTAAGTGCCAGCTCTGTGCCAGACACTATGCAAAGTGACAAGAATACAAATAAAAATAAAAAAAAAATTCCTGTCTTCGAGTACCTTACTTCTAGTAAAGGAACCAATATCTCTGTGTTATATGTATGGATAAGATTAGTAAATACAAGATAACCTCAGAGGGGAAGGCAGAGGGGCACAGGAGTATAAAGAAATACCTACTCTAGAAAGTTGAGATGAATCTTCAAACAAACCAGAAATTCCAAGAGGCAAAGGTAAGAAGGGCACAGCCAGTACAAATACACCAGGATAGTTAAGAAAGTCATGTGTGAAGAATCACGTGTGAAGCAAATAGGCCAGTATGAGGGGGGGGGGCCTACAGAGTTAGTGGAGAAGAGGAATATGTAAGAAAATGGAGAAGTAGGAAGGAGATAGGTTGTAAAGACCTTTAAGTGTCAAAAGAGATGCTGATCCTAAAGAAAATAAAAACTAGGGCCATTAGAGTTTATTTGGGGAAGGTATTATATGATTATACCTGTTCTCTGGGAATATAAATCACCTTAGTTGCTATGTGGCAGGCAGACAGACTGGAGGGGGAGACTTAAACAAGGAAACCAATTAGGAAGTTACTGGAAGTAGTCCAGATGAAAAATGATGAGGGCTAGTGAACTAGGGTGATGACTAGGTAGGTAGAAAGAAGGGGACATAAACTGAAGCTGTTGTGAAAATAGAAATAATAAAATTTGGTAAAGGATTAATTAGATATATGGGGTTGAGTGAGAGTGAGGAATAAAAATGGTGGTGCTAAAATTGCAAACCTGAATAAATGGAATTAGTGTCTTCTACTGTAAAAGGGAAATTCAGAACAAGGAAAGAATTTTTAGGAAAAAAAATAATTAGTTCTGTTTGGACATGTTAAGTTTGTGATGCCTATGGGACAACTGATAACCACGTGTGACTAGAGATTAGGAGAGACACTGGGCTCAATATATGTGTATGTGTGTATGTGTACGTATATGTACCTACACATTTATATCTGGGAGTCATTTGCGTAAAGGATGATAACTGAACCCATGGGAGTTGATGAGATCACCAAGTCAAAAAGTACAGAATGAGAAGAAAATGGAGAACAGGACAGTTCTGGGCACACACAGAGTTAGTGAGCATGACATACATTAACCTCTCACAAAGGGGACTATGCAGGACCACCAGGAAAGAGCCGTGTCACCAAAATCCAGAGAGGATAATAAACCAAAAGGAGGAGGTGATCAACAAATCCTGCAGAGGTCAAAAAGGAGGAGGGCTGAGAAAAAGCCATTAGATGCAGAATTAAGAGATAAATGGCAAATCTGGAGAGTTTTAATTAAGTGATGAGATCAGAAGCCAAAATGCTAAGGGATTAAAAGACAGTAAGAGGAGGGAATGTTGAGACATTAAGTGTAAATGTCGTTTTCAAGTTTAGCCAAGAAAAGGGCACATAGGTTAAGAGTTGCAAGAATGGTAGGATTTGGATTTTTGTTCCAAGCACTGGGAACCTTAGACATGTCTGCAGGCAGCAGGGGAGCAACCAATGGATAGGGAGAGACTGAAGATTAAAAAGAAAGAAGGGAGATATTGGTGGGAGCAATCTGCTAGCGAAGATGGAAGGGTACAAGTTAAAAGGGGTTTGGTCTTGGCAAGAGTGGCCTTCTCTTCATAAGAGACCAGACAAGGAAATAGCAGGGAATGACGTCAGAGAAATGTAGGATGAGAATGGGAGAAGAGGGAGTTCAAGGCCTCACTTTTTTTTTTTAAATACATGGTGAGATCCTCAGATGAGAAGAGAAAAGATTGCCATAAGAAGCACTTAAGGAAGGAAGAGAATGTTTGGATCAGCTGCTGTGGTAAGTGGGATAGAGAATCAATTAGGTAGGAGTAGGATTGTCATACTGCTGTGATGGACCAGTTGGAAATAGATAACATAAACGTGTAGTGGACCCATAAAACATGGTTACTTGACTTCTTCCAGCTCTGTTCAACAACACATGAGTAGGAACGGAGAAGTATTCTATAGTGCTTCAGGTTTCCAAAAAACCTTCACACAGGTGACAAAAGAAATGGATAGAAGCAATGTAGTACAATGAAATGAAGGCTCAATTTGGAGTTAGATCTGGGTTTGAATCTTAGCTCTGCTGCTGACTCATTTTCTTCATTTGTAAAAACAGGGGTTGTGAGAAAAGTGCTGCCAAACAAAACCTTTTAGTGTATGACCTTGGGTAAGTAATTTATCTTTTCTAGGTCCCGGTATCTTTTGTAAAATGAGGAAGTTAGGGTCATAGATCTAGGGCTGGAAGAGACCTCAGAGCCCATTTCATCCAGCTCCCTGATTCTGTAGATAAAGCAGCTGAGACCAAGAGCAGCTAAGGGACTTGTGCAAGGTCACAAACATAGTAAGCATCAGAGGCAGATTTGAATTGAGGTCCTAAATACCAGGTATGAAACTTTCTTCTTTGTACTAGTTGGACTAGACGGGTGGTCTCAAAAGTTTTTTTCCCCCAGCTCTTTGTTTATGTTTGTGAGAGAGAAATGTGAATTATTATTTAACCAGCTAAAAAGGCAATTTAACATTTATTAAGCAGCTACTATGTGTGAGGCACTGTGCTCAGCCCTGAGTAATGGCTTAAATGATGGTTTATAAGTCAATAGTTTTAGCATACTAAGTGCTAATCCTCACATCAAGCTTGAGAGGTGAAGCAAGTGTTTTTCTTATTTTACAGATGAGGAAACTGAAGTTTAAAAGGGTAAATTCACTTGTCCACATAGCTAATAAATGACAGAGTCAGAATTTGGACCCAAGTATTGGGAAAAGAGTACTATATTTGGAGTCAGAAGACTTGGGTTCAAATTCCAATTCTATTCTATCTGTGTAGTAACCTTGGGGAAGTTCTTGAGACTCTTTAGGCTTTACTTTGCTCATCTGTGAAATGAGACTATTTCACTAAATGACCTCGCTTAAGACCCCTTCTGGGTCTGAAGCTCTGGTCCTCTGAGGCCTACAGGCCAGTTTCCTCAGCTATCAAATAAGATGGTTACATTTAGAAGAGCTATAAAATGCCCTGCAGTTCTGAAAGCTCAGAGGCCAGTGTTTTCTGGATTATACCATGCTGTTCCTGAGCACAATGCCAAGATAAAGCAGGGATCTTTTCCCTGTTCAGCTCAAGGGCAAACAATTCACTCAAACTCTAGGCCTTTATGGCCTCATATGGAAAATGGAAATAATCACCTCAATAAGCCCTCCCATTCCCAACCTCAGACACTTAAGATACAGTACAAAGTGATAGCATGACATTAAGTGCTCTGAGATTTTATAAGGAACAGGTGCCAAAACAGCAGCAATACCAATAGCAAGCTCATCTTCATGATATAAGGGTACTCTGCCCACGTTCATACAGTGTCTCAAGGTTTATGAGCTACTTTTCTTACAGTAACCAGTGACAAGTAATAAAAGCATTACCTTAGCTGGACAGATGAAGAAACTGAGA
Source organism: Pseudocheirus occidentalis (assembly GCA_028646575.1). NCBI lineage: Eukaryota > Metazoa > Chordata > Mammalia > Diprotodontia > Pseudocheiridae > Pseudocheirus > Pseudocheirus occidentalis. The sequence goes on from JAQQSW010002894.1 coordinate 9,200, forward strand.
CTCAAAGAAGTAAAGTGACTCAGGGTCAGATAGCTAAGGCATGTAAGCACTAGGATTCACACCTCAGACTTCAGGTCAAAATGCAGCTCTCTTTCAGGACACAAATTCAAAACAAAGTGAAGGCAGCTAGACTGCTCAGTGGACAGAATGCTGGGACTGGAGTCAGGAAGACATCAGTTCAAATTCAGCCTCAGACACTTACTAGGTGTGTGACCCTGGGCAAATCACTTGACCCTGTTTGCCTCAGTTTCTTCATCTGCAAAATGAGCTAGAGAAGGAAATAGCAAACTACTGTAGTATCTTTATCAAGAAAATCCCATGGACAGTATTAGTGTGCTATGATCCACAGGGCCATGAAGAGTCAGATACAACTAAACAACAAAAACAAAATACTAAACAAAACCCCAAGCATACCATAAGCGGCTAGGCTTTGCAACAACAACAACAAAAAGCTTGGAAAGTAGAGGAATGTGATGCAGAAGAGGTCTCCATTCATAGGAGCTAAGCTCTCTCACTACAACTAATGAGTGGGCAAGGAAGAGGTAGTGGTGGGGAACATAGAGTCTGGTGAGGAGGTAGGTTAAAAACTCAAAATTTCCATATAAAATGGGGACAATACTTGCTCTACTTAATTCAGAGCTGTTTTGAAAAAAAGGAAAATTCTTCATAAACCTTAAAGGGCATGCCAATATGAACTGTCAGAAGCCATAGGCAGGCAAAACATACTAGTGTACAACTACATGTGGATGAATATGGAAGGGGAGGAACCCCACCCCACTTAGCTCTGCCCTCTGGGGCCAAATAGAACAATCCCTTCTTTCCCACATGACAGGCTCTCAAATATCTGAAGGCAGTTACCATAATGCTCTTAAAATTCTTCTCTTCACCTGTTCCTTCAACTGATTCCTGCATGCATAACGAGAAGCAGCATGGCACGGTGGGTAAAGCACTGAACATGAAGTCAAGAAGAACCAGGTTTGTATCTCACCTGAGATATGAACTGATGGGAGACCCTGGGCAAATCACTGAAACTCTTGGCTTTATTTGTAAAATGAAGAGACCGGCTCCTATCACCACTAAGGTCTCTTCCAGTTCAAAGTCTGTTATCCTTTGATGTATGGATCCTCTGCTCTCTATCTTTTTAACTTCCTTTGGGCATGCTCTATCTGTCATTGCTAAAACTTGGTGTTCAAGGTTCTGATGTGGCCGGCTCAGGGCAGAGCATATTGGTATGCTTACCTCCCTCATTCTGGATGCTTTGTCTCTTTTAACGTAGGCTAAAAAAGCTTTAAGTTTTTTGGCTGACACACCACATTGCTGACTCATACTGAATCTGCAAACCATGAAAGCCCAGATCTTTCTTCACAGAAACTATCGAGTCATTTCTTCTCTATCCTGTATTTGTGAAGCTGATTTTTAGAACCCATGAAGGAAACTTTACATTTACTCACATTAAGTTTCATCTTATTTGACTTGGCTTATCATTCTATCCAGTCAAAAGCTTCTGGATCCTAAATCTATTTCCCACTGGTATGAGCTATCCATTCAAATCTCATATCATCTGCAAATTTGAAAAGCATGTCTTCTGGATTTTGACTGTGCTGATCACAGGGTATCCAAAAGATCCCTGGGGAATTCCATTAATGACTTATTTGGGTCTGTTCATTCAGCCAGTTCTGAAACTGACTGTACTATCATCTAGATCATATTGATCCATCTTATACAAAAGTATAACATGAAACTTTTGTCAAATGCTTTGCTAAAATTAATGTCTACAATAAAATGTCTACATTTGCCTCCTGATCTACCAGTCTAGTAATCATGTCAAAAAAGAAATTGGGTTAGTTTGATAGGACTTGTGCTTGATTAAACCATGCTGGATTTTAATGGTTACTGCTTTGCTAAGTGTTCACAAAACATCCCTTTAATAATATGCTCTAGAATTGTACTTGGAATAGACTCTATCTCCTTTAAAAAAAATTAGGTTGCTATTTGTTTTTGTAGTCCTGGCAGGTACTTTCCATTTTATTCCAAGAATTTTCAAGTTTCACTCTCTAGCTCAGTAATCATATTTTTAAGTCTTTTCATACCATAGGATATAGTTATTTCAGGCCTGTTGACAAAATTCATTGAGAGTAGGTTAAATAAATGTTGCCTGATCATCTCCTCACTTAGTCCTTAGTAAACATTTTTGTTCTATCCTTCCCAATATAATGACCATTTTTCTAGTAAGAGAAAATGAAGAAGCAAAATACAAGTTGGTTAATTCAACCTTCTCACTGCAAAGCATCACAACTTTAGAAACAAAATTATTTTGGTTGTCCTTAGCATCTATCAAAAGTCTCAGGTCAAAGCTCATATGCTCTTGAGACTTCCATTTCCTAGCTGAAATGATATTACTTTCTTCTGACTTCACATAATATCACCTGACATTTATATGTAACTTTAAGGTATATGAAGTAATTTATATACATTATCTCACTTAGGCCCTATCTCTTTTCTGTTTATAACAGTTCTTAGTATTTTTAGTGTTATGGACACTTTTGGTAGTCTGGTGAAGTCTACAGATTTCTCAGAATAGACGAGAGAAAATAAAGATGCAATTAAAAAAAAGTTAAGTTCATGGACTCTCTGAAATCTTCCCACAGATCCCTCTTAAGGGGGGGTGGAGTCCTTAGACCCCACGAAGAGAACCTGTTATGCTCACCACTTTTAATCAATGACTTGGATAAAAACATAGATGACATACTAATGATTGAAGGGGGTAGAATCAATGGAAAATAGGCTTAGGATTGAGAAAGGTTTTGATACTCTGTAATCATATTAGCTCAAATGGCTTCAATTGTCCATTCTAGGCAGATGAATCCCAGATTTATGTATACAGACCCATTATTACTGCTATCCTGGGTTTATGATTTCTCCCAAACTTCTCACCTAACTTGTCCTTTTGTCCAGGTGGCATATCTTTACAACACGGCTTCTCTTTATAAATACAGACTATCTCCTATACTCTTTTTTAAAGCTCTTTCTGCTAATCTTCCTATGTTTTACCTCTCTGTGATGCTAAACTTGTCATCTGTGTAAAGATGATACTGTTGATAAGACCTCAAAGAGACAAGTGTGTAGAAAGGAGAGAAGACAAGAGTTCTGGGTAACATATGCACTAAGGCGGGGTGGCGGGGAGATAAATAATCATTCTGAGAAGGAGACTAATAAGCAGTCAGAGATGGAAAACTAGGAGAGAGTAGTTTCATGGAGAGAAGGTAGAAGACAATATACAGGAGGGGTTGCTAGACAATATTAAAAACTTCCGAGAAATCAAAGAGGATGAGCAACAGAGAAAAGACCATTGGATGTGGTAGTTAAGTTTCTACCTGTTCCACTTTCATTTTAGACCTTTCTGGATTAGACTGACAAGATACCAGGCAAATACATTTTTTCCAGCCTTTTTCATATCCATTCAATACTTTATCAAAGGCCCATCATTTCTATATTTTAATTCTTTGTCCAAAAAAATCCAAATCCCATTCTTAAACAATCATCTTGTTAGCCAGTTCTTCCCTTCCCATGTCTTCTTTTATTTATTTATTTTGTACAAATTTCCTACCTTCAATCAGAATTGAGAAAACACCACTAGTGACCCCAAAGTTTTTAGTTGTTTGATCACTTCTTCAAAATCCTTAGTAATGCTTTCTTGTTCCTTCTGGTAGCATTATTTATCTCCCACATGAATCATCACAAGTGAGTAATGCTTGCCACATCTGACAGTTCTTGAGAGATTCTGTCACATTCCAGAAACATACTTTGGCAGATAGACCACTGCCATTTGTATCTGTTAAAAAAACAGCCATTCTTGGTACCCCTCAGCAACAAGTATCCAATCACCGTATCTTATCCCTTCTCTGCATCCTCTACTACCTGATGCTCTCTCACCTAATGGCACTTATGGGCACACCATCATTCTTTGGAGAATAAGGTGGTCCAAATCGCTGATTTGGCAAGATGTGAGATTTAATGTGGAAAAACAATTAAGATAAACCTTCTTGTCTCACCTTGTGTTAAGTTCTTTTTATCTTCCTGGATTTTAGGCTCCCTGTCCTCTTACTTGTGGTTCTACCCACTATTTATTTTGCAAAGAGAGGCAAATATGCAAAGTCCCTAACACACAAGAAGACAAGAAAAGTACAATTATCTAGCTACATCTACACATTCTAATTCACCTTGTCAATCATCTCTAATATTTCTTGGGCACAAGGACTGTCTTTTGCTTTTCTTTGTATACTTAGAATGATACTTTCTGAATGAATGACTCTCAAGGCATAAAAGGGCTACAATCTGTACTGATGGAGAAGTGCCTACACAAATGGGGAAAAAGGATCTTTTTACTATCTGGGCATCTTTTCATAGATATACTCAAACCTACTGTCCTCCCTTTAGTACCCAACCCTAATTCTTTCCTGTTTTAGAAGAGGGAAGACTGGCTATGGGATGCTCTCTAATGGCTAAGTTGGTTTAATTTACAAGACTATTCATAATCTTGATAAAATGTTTAAATGAAATTACATTGCTCACTTAACAATAGGTAACATGTTGCTCTAGCTTTAGGGACATATGAGTTACATAACTAAGAGTTCAATGGGGGAAAAGACTGACTCAGAGAACCAATTTAAAAAAGTATGAACTACAAAGAGGATGGAATATAAAAGCTATCACAACCAGGAAGTGATACTGAAACCAAACCCTATCATGACTTCCCTATTTTGCTTCAACAGCATGACCAATAACATTCAAGGGCCTCTTATCTTACTCTGGAAAGTAGATGGTGAAAGTTTGGGTATCTATTCTTAGGAGAAAAAAATGAAGTAAACTTATGATCCAGAACCATAGGAGTTGAAATAGAAAAAACAGATAGAAGCTTTTATTAAGAGCTGATTATGTACCAGATGCTGCGCTAAACAATAGGAATACAAATACAAACAGACTGTTCCTGTCCTCAAGGAGCTTACATTCTAATGGGAGAAAATATATGGAAACAAGTTGAAGGGGCAAGGGGGAAAAACATGGGAAGGGATACAGAAAGTACCTGTATTAGGGCAATGTCCAGAAAGAGTCACATGCTTAACAAGGTTTGGAATGAGTAGAGTTATCATGAGAGTTTCTCAAACGGAGGTTTAGGAGTGAACTCACCAATCAGAGAAGGTTGTAGAGTGGAGGCATTCTTTGCCAGTGTGAAGGACACTGGGGGAGGAATCCAGGGAGTTATGGATTAAATCAGGTTTGGAGAAGGTGCTGCCTAATATACAGGGTTTTGGGTATCCAAATTCAATTCAATTCAACACTTAATAAGCACCTTCTACAAGCAAAATTAAAAATAAGCCTACGTGAACAGGGCAATCCTTTACAAGGACTTTGTTTTATTTCCTCTATGCTGTTAGTTGCAAACTGTCTTTTTTTTAATTTTAATTTATTTTCTTGGTTACATCATTCATTTCCACAAGGTTTTGAGTTACAAATTTTCTCTCCTTTTTGTCCCTACCCCCCAGCCCAGAACATTGATCCCACTGTAAGACCCCTCCCACAATCTGTTCCCTTTTATGCCCTCCTCCAACACCTCTCTAGCTTTCTAGC
>JAQQSW010002895.1:0-14827 GCA_028646575.1 Pseudocheirus occidentalis
TCTTTCTGTCTGTCTTTCTTTCTTCTTCCCCCCCTCTCTCATTTTCTTTCTTTCAGCTTTTGTCTCTATGGATGGGAAAATTTATTTGGTTACTTATATATTTTTGGAGTTTCCCTTTATTAACTTTCTAATTTTTTCTTTTGTTTAGAATGTTTGTGAGTTGAATGAATAATCTATTCTTACCTATCTTTAGGAATGCTCCAAATGTCTCTCTTTTTAAAACATTCATCTTTTTCATTGATAATTAGGTTCAGATTTTCAATAGGTATGTCATTTTTATGATGTCTTAAACTTCTTTGTCTTTTTGAAAGAATTCTTTCTCGTTTTTGGTGAGTACAAAATAGTTGTGTTATTCAAATTTATTTCCCCTCATATTTTAAAGTATTTTTGTTATCACTTGCATAAATGGTTTTTGTCACTGAAATTATGAAATTTATCCACTATGTGTCTTAGATTTTGAAGCATTATTTTATCCCCAATACCAAAGTTGATCCAGTGATCAAGGGTGGAAGAGTTGGTGCCTCTATGCTTATGTAAACTTTAAGGCAATATTTGAATGTTGCTTTCATCATCATCATTATTCTTTAATGGGGTAATGAGGGTAATGAGAGAAGGACTGGAGTGGGACATGTGGGCAGTGAGTGAAAAAGGAGGAAAATTCCGGAATGGTTATCAAGTAACAAACCTATACTTTGGTTCATGAACCCTGCTAGAGGGTAGAAGGTGGTGAAGGAACATCACTTAGTAAACGCCTTAAAGACTGAAAGACTATTACCAAACTTGTCTTTTTGCTTTCCTGACATCTGGAAACAAGAATAATTATCCTAAAGTTGTCACAGAATCCCTCTTTTAAGGGTTGGGTTGCTGTGTTATTTTTCTTATGAGTTAGTAGAGAATGAAGAAAATGTCTGGAAATTGATTTTGTTGGACACATGAAAATAGAACTTTCTGGAAACAATGCACAATACAAATGTCCAAGGGGAGAAGTTTGGGGCTTTTCCCCCCTTGTTTTTGTTTTTAATATACATCATAACAAACCTCTAAATTCAAAGAACTGACTGTCTGGTTTTCAAAAGTCAGACTTATTCTTCAGACTTTGCTGATCTATGGACCAATCTTAAAGTCTGAATCTTTTAGTCAGGTTATGGATTTCTTTAGTTCTGTTGCTGTGGGATATTTCTGGAGGCTATTATCTTCTCCTCTGAGAAACACCCTGACCTATGAATTCTAAAATATACCCATAAGGTAGTTGTGAAGGCTAGAAACATTTTTCTCCAAGATAACTGATAGTTAACCTAGTCTCAGAAATGAAAATGGCCAGGCAGAAAAGATGGTGTAATCATCATCTGTCTAATGAACCCAGTCCCTTTAAAAATTCATAGAATAGCATTAATACAATTCTTCACATGAAAGAGGCTGGGAGAATCCTGATAATGAGTAATAGAAGGGCTTTGGTGAGCTTCTAGAACACATAGAGACATTCTATAGTTGGTCCCAGTTTTCTAACCATGTGATGGGCTGCAACATCTTGTTTATTTACTGAGACTGAGTCAGATTTGCAGGTCAGGCAAATGGTCTTAGCCTCTATCTCTTGACTGAACCTACTTTCTCTTGGATTAACTTCTCTTTTGCTGAATTCTCACTGCTTTGTAAGATCTATTGAGAGAAAATGGCTGTAAAAATGGAGGTGTCAGGCCTTCTCATAAGTGACTCTCTGATACAGGGCTTAATTCTTTTTCTGTTATAATAGATAGAGCTCTAGACCTGAAGTCAGAAAGACCTCAGTTCAAATCCCGTCTCAGATACTTATTAGCTTTTTGACATTGAAAAAGTCACTTATCTTCTGTCTCAGTTTTCTCATTTGTAAAAAGGGTAAGATAATAAAAACCTACCTCCAAGGGTTGTTTGGAGGACCAAACTTTAAGGGAAGATTTAATGTTATTTTCATCATCATCACCATTATTATTCTTTAATTGTACATAAAGTTACTGGAGGCTACAACCTTGTGAGTTTTGAAAAATCAAAGGAAAACTACTTTGGCTGGGGTGGGGGTCCCCAGAGTCCATGTTGGTTTCATATATATTTTTTGTAACCAGTCCAGCATTAATACCTTGGTCAGTGAGGAGAGCAACTTTTAAGATCCAGGTCAACCACAGATGAGAAAGGACTTGTACAGCATATGTTTTATTAAGATATAAACTTGTTGTGACCGATGTTAGAGAGAAACTGTGTCAACTTTGAGTGCACTCTTCCCAGAGACGCAGGTGATTACCAGAGATTGGGTGTCATAAATAGGTGTACAAGCAAATATCTGTACTTGTGCTCTTTCTATGTGTTCAAAGTAAATATTTCTTTGCACAAGCTAGCTCTTATTAATTATTAAATGAAGATGAGGCACGAATCACTTGGGCACTAAAAATAGGTTAAATCTAATAGAATAGCGAAGTGACAACTAAAATCCTTTGGGATACCCCTAGAATGCTGAGGAGAGAAATGATAATGAGGGATAATGTGGTCACATCATACTACCATAATGAGGAGCTTCTAAGACATGACTAGTCAAACACATGCTATTCTCCATTGCTGCATGTTTCTTAAGAAAGCTATCATTATTATGGGTGGAAGGGGAAGAAGAGAAACCACTTTCTTGCCCTTTCTTTCATTGCTGGAATTCCCAAAGACATTATTGGCAGAAAGTAAAAGAAAAGAGTCCCTAAATTTCTTTAGTTTACTATTACATAGCCATCACTCAAGGTTTGCCCTGTCAACATAAGGCATCATCCCTCTAGTAAAAGTAATTCAAGCTTTGCAAAGCCCACATTATTAGCATGCAATTTTAATTTAGCAACAACTACAGAAACTTTGTCGAGCACAAATATTTTACACATGATTTCACTCATTATTACCAAGCTGGCTCAGAAGCCAAAGCAATTGATAACATTGGCAGTTGGGAAAAAAAGAAAACTTTTCTGTAAGGTAGGTACCTCATTATTTTTCCTGATATATATTATTTAATGATATTAATTGCATTGTGGTAGAAAGCTGTAAAGATTTAGTCAAGGGAATAAGATTAAGGAGATCCCCAAGGAAATCCTCTCTAGGTAGCTCATTAATCTTTACCTAGGCAACTAACATTACAGTAATGCTTCCAATCACAGGCAGAACAAAACTATTTGAAAATTTATAGCAATAAGGAAGTTTCCAGTTCGAACATTCATATGCTTTGCAATCTAGCAACATAGCCCTTCTCAGCTTCAGGGCAATAGTCTCCTTGTGTGGTTTTGAACATTTAGAGCCTCAGAAGGCTCAGCAAAAGAATAATGAGAGTAACAGGAAGAAATTAAGTGCATAAAATAAAAGGAAAACACTGAGAGCATGTATATTTCTGACACTGCCAATTGAGGTATGTTATCTCAAGGTATATTTTTCTCCTAAAGTTACCAAACAAACTCCATATCTAAGCTCTTGCTATAATGATTTCCATTTCATTTCCTTCCCATTTCAATGTCTGATTCTGATTGGATAATAAATAGCTTTAATATAGTACTTTGATGTTTGCAAAGAGCTCTCTCTCGATATACACACACATATACACACATACATGTATTTATGTATATGTTATATGTGTATACATATATGTGTATAATATATAATGTGCATGTATGTATGCACGCACACACACACACACATATATATCCTCATAACAAACATGTGAAGTAAGTTCTATTTTATACCCATTTTGCAGATGAAGATACTTGATGCTGAGATATACCCACTTGTCCAGGTTCTGGTATATAAAGCCACATTTGAACTTAGATCTTCCTGATTCCCAGTCTAGCAATCTACTCTAATAGATAGTTTAATGAATGAATGAATGAATGAATGAGTTAGTGAAAAAAAACATTAAGTTCTTGCTTAGGCAAGACACTGTGCTAAGTCCCAGGGAGTACAAATAAAAATAAGCAAAAATCTTTCCCCAACAATATCTTGCCCTTATATTCTAAAATAGAAAACTATATATGTAGGGTAGTAGTTTGGACGTATTTCAACAAAACATTTTTAACAATACTTTAACAAAATTAAAACTTTCCAAAAAACAACATTATTGTCCAGATCTGGTTTCATTGGTTTGGGAAGGGCCTTCATGTGGATATGTTATCTGTTGATTTTAATGGATAACATCTCTTGCATCAATTATAGTCTTGGGCACTTTCCATAGGAAATAAATGGCTAAATGGTTTGCCCATAACCACACATTAAAGTCAGTATGTGACAGATGAAGAACTTGATTCCAAGGACATTATGCTTTACTGTCTTTTACTCTTATCATCTTCTCTATCATCATTATCACAATTTCAATCTGGGAACTTTAATTGATAAAGTCAGGCGATGCTCAGGAGTTTTTCCTTTTCAAAGTCAGAAATGAGTTGTCTTTTGTTTTTATTTCTCTACATGCATTCTTGATTATTTGTGTGTGTGTGTGTGTGTGTGTGTGTGTGTGTGTATGACTTTAGTTCCTCAGGCAGAATGTGGCGCTGGGTTTCCAACATTTATTTTCATCTCAACTTTTAATTCACAGAAAATATTGTTGATCAGAGAAAATTACGTCAACACCTCTTTCTTATTGCAAGCTTAAATTTTGTATGTATACCATTTGAAATGCTCACCCACATCAAAAGGTCTTGCATACAAATCTCTCTTTAGCTTCAGAAATCTGAGAATATGAAGTTCTGAGATCATGGTCTAGGACAGAATGAATGAGGCTATTATTAAAAAAACATTACAGTGATTTAGAGGAGGGACATTAATTTGAGAAAGCAATTTCAACTTCATTTGTTCCCCTTTCATCATAATATTCTCTGGTCTTTCTACATCCAGATTCTTGAAGAGGACCATGACATCAGCGAGATGATGGCATGACTTGAAATTGAATTGACAGGAGGGTTCTGCAAAATCACCATCCTTGCTTTCTCCCCCAGAGTCATCTGTGTCCAGTGGTCAAATATAAGTCATGACAACTGGAGATGGCCCAGGATGTAGTCAGAGACCTTGGCCTTCTAAGCTAAGGACTTCTCAAGTTCTCACTTTGACTGAGGCAATGCCCATCCAGGTAATAGGCCTCTTTAAGAAGTGAGTCAAAAGATGGCCCTTTTATTAAAAAAAAACACTCTAGGAGGGAAAGACCCTCAGGATCACTGGCCAAAAAGGCTTCAGTAAAAGGCAGGCATTCCAAAAGAATTTGCTTTTCTAATTATGAAAGATTAGGTTTCTCTGAAAAGGAAAAAAGAAACAGTATTATGAGATGATATAATGTGAATATATGCATTTATTCATACAGACATGAAGTAAAGAATATATATGAAATAGATGGATAGGAATTTACATATTTTATGGCTTTAAGTGTAATTTTCTGATGTTTATAATGATCATATGATGATTATAGTATTCTCTAAAATCTCATACCATAAATTATGTTCTGGTATGTCAATGGTTCTGTGATCTCCTCAATTTGGATGCTCCTTCCAAAAGTACATAATGTAACCCATCTTTGCCATATCTTCACTTGTTCTGGTAAATAACCCACATAAAGTCTTTCCGAATTTCTGGGTTTCCTTTCTTTTTTTAATTAATCAATTTATTTTATTGTACACATCACTCATTTCCACGAGATTTTGAGTTACAAATTTTCTCCCCATCTTTCCCCTACTGACTACCCCAAAACAGCCATCCCACTGTATAGCGCCTCCACCAATCTTCTCATTCCTATATCCTCCTCCATTGCCCCTCTGACTTTGTGGTACAGCAGGATGGGTCCCCCTACCCCAGTGCCTTTATATCTTAATTCCCAGTTGCATGTAGCTAATAAAAATAACTATATATGGATAGTTATATCCATATATATATATTAAACATATATATATATATTAAACATTTGATTATAGAATTTAAATTCTAGATTCTTTCCTTTCCTCTCTCATCACCCACCCCCAATGGAAGGACAAGAAACTCAATACAGGCTGTACATGTGTAATTATGCAGAACATCTCCACAGTTGACATATTTTGAGAGACTGATTACATATCCCTCCTTCCTATCCTGCCCACCCTGTTCTATTCTCTACTCTTTCCCTTTACAGAAATTTGTACTTCCAGCAACCCTCCACCCCTGCCCTCCCCTCCATCATCCCACCTTTCATCCCCATTCCCCCTATTCTCCTGTGTGGCAAGATATCCAGTTTAGAGTTTATGTCATTCCTTCCCTAAGCCAAATTCAATGAGAGGAAGATTGACCCTTTCCCTTTTCCCTTTCCCTGTTCTTCACCTCCATTGTAACAATTATCCCCAGCCTCTTCTATATGAGATGATTAGCCCTATTCTGTCTCTCCCTGGCTCCTCTCATTCTAATCCTTCCCCACTTCAGAATTTCACCTTTTAAAGTATCATCACTTCCTATTCAATTGATCCTATGCCCTCTATGAACTCATATATACACACACTTAAATATGTGTTTGCATATATAAACCCTCCTATATTGACATATGTGTATTTATATGTATATATACATTTGTATTCCCTTCACCTAACCTTATACTGAGAAAAGTTTCATAAGTTACAATTATCATTTTTCTATGTTGGCATGTAAATAGTTCAACTTTGATAAGTTCCTTATAATTTCTTTTCCACATTTACCTTCTCATGCTTCTTGTATTTGAGTGTCAAATTTTCTTTTCATTTCTGGATTTTTCAGCAAGAATGCTTGAAAGTCCTCCACCTCACTGAATGACCATATTTTCCCCTGGAACATTATATTCAATTTTGCTGGGTAGGTGATTCTTCATTTTAATCCCAGCTCCCTTGATATCCAGAATATCATATTCCAAGCCCTGAGATCCTTCATTGTAGAAGCTGCCAGATGCTGAGTTATCCTAATTGTGTTTCCACAATTTTCAAATTGCTTCCTCTTGGCATCCTGTAATATTTACTCCTTAATCTGGAGACTCTGGAACCTGGCTGTAACATTCTTATGAGTTTTCTTTTGAGGATCTTTTTCAAGAGGTGATTGGTGAGTTCTTTCAAGTTATATTTTGTCCTTTGGTTCTAGAATATCAGGGTAATTTCCTTGAGAATTTCTTGAAAGATGCTTTCTAAGTTTTTTTTTTGATCATGGCTTTCAGGTAGTCCAATAATTTTTAAATTGTCTCTACTGGATCTATTTTCCAGGTCAGTGTTTTTTTTTCAATGAGATATTTCACATTGCCTTCTATTTTTTTCATTTATTTGGATCTGTTTAATAGTATCTTGACTTTTCATAAAGTCATTTGCCTCCATTTGCTGAACTCTAATTCTGAAGGAATTATTCTCCTCAGTGAGCTTTTGAGATTCTTTTTCCATCTGGCAAATTTGACTTTTTAAGGTGTTCTTCTCATTGGCTTTTTGGGTTTCTTTTGCCATTTGAGTTAATCTTTTTTTAAGGTGTTATTTTCTTCAGTCAGTTTGTTGACTCTCTTTTCATAATTTTCTTTCATCATTCTCATTTCTCTTCCAAATTTATATTTTTCTTGGAAGCTTTTGGTGCAGGAATTCTGACTGTGTTGTTTTCCTGCTGTTCCATGCTTTGATCCTTTTTGTCCCCATAAAAGGAATCTAAAGTTGGATTGCTGTGCTTGCTTTGCTTCCTTTGCCTGCTCGTATTGCCAGTCAATTAACTTGACTTTTGATGTCTTTGCCACAGTAAAACTCTGCTTCCAGAAGAGAGAGCTTTGTCCCAAATTGCTGGGGTTTTCACAGAGCTGGAGTTATTAAGTGGCTACTGTCTCTCCAGTCCCTACCAATTTTGGCTCACTGGTCACAATCCTCAGGACCACCACCCAAAACTACAATCTCTATCCAGGCAGATTAAAGAAAGAGCACTTAGCCTCTGAATGGTCACTTGGCCCCTTGCAATCCACAGGCTGGGAGCTCTGAAGCAACCACATAGAGGTAGCAGCAGAGCTGCCACTTCCACCACTTCTGGCTCTGGAGACAGAGAGCCAGATGTGAACCTCTGGCCCACCCTCAATTTGGTGAAGTTCAACTGACCTTTCACTTTGTGTTTCACATTTATAGGTTGATAACTCTAGAAACCACTACAGTAGCCAATGTTTCACTCTCAGGAATGCTCCAGCCAGGCTGATCAGTCCATCCTTGGGCTAAAACCACAGGGCTGTGTATGCATCCCAGCACATTGTGATGAACCCTTCCTGTCCACCTGCCAGGCTGCCTTCAGTGGGAGCTTTTTTTCTCTGTCATTTTGTGGGTTCAGGAGTGCTAAAATTTGTTTAGAGACATTTTTATAGGTATTTGAGGTGGTTATGGGGGAGTCATTGAATTTCCCTGCTTTTATGCTGCCATCTTGACTCCACCCGCAACCAAAACAAAATTGAGCATTATCAAGTACAAACCATTCATTTTAGTGATTAGGAACTTGATGCACAAAATGGTTAGAACCAGGATCATATAACTAGTATATTTCTGAGGGCGGATTTGAACTCAGGTTTTCTTGTCTCCAAGTCTAGTGCACTTGTATTTGTCTCCTTTGATGTTACACTGAATTAAAATTAATGTATACAAAAGAGATATCATTATCTTATGTCCTTAAACCTGTCATTCCACCAAACTTCACTATTTCTGTTAAGGACTCCATCATTTTCTAAGTTATCCTCTTTCCTAGCATTAGAATACTGTCAATCTTTTCCCTGACCTATACTTCATTTTCTGTCAGTTGCTAAGTCCTGTTGATTCTACCTCCAAAACATCTCAGATTTCTGTCTCTAGTCTCTTCTATCACCACACATACCTAATCAATCACCTCCTGACAGGAATATTGCAATAGTCTCTTAACTGCCTTTCCTGTTTCTGTTCCACTTCAGTTTGAATCCATACTCCACACAATTACCAAAATAATATACCTTAGGCAAGTCTGATCATGTGCTCTCCTTTCTCTCTCTCTTTCCCTCCCTCCCTCCCTTTCCCTACCTTTCTCTTGCAAAAACAGTAAATGACTTACACTCACTGGTTTGATACAATATATATATATATTTTAGCCTGGTATTAATGATTCTTGACAATGTCATTTCAACCTACCTTTCCAGCTAGATTTCTCATTACTCTTTGTAGTCACTTTCTTTTACCTAAGTATTATGACTATTTGCTGAACCTTCCACGTCCTGCATCCATGTTGTCTCATGAGATAGAATGCCAAGCTTCCACCTCCATAACTCTGACTACTTCTCATCCTTCAAAACTAAACCTAAGAAATACAACTGCGTGAAATCTTCCTTAACCTCTCCTCTGCCATCCACTCTTTTATTGTTTAAATTATGATGTGTTTGTCTATATAGTCCCCAGACTAGGCAAGACATTAGAAATCATCAGTTTACTTCTCTGCATTATCACAAATAAGGAAACTATGGCCAAGGAAAGTTAAATGATTTGTCAGAGGAGGGATTTGAACTCAAGTACTTCATCCCAACTCAGCAGTTTTATATTCTTCCAATTGAATTTAAGATCTTTGAAGGCAAGCACTGTTTCCTTTTTTGTATTCTCAGAATACAGTGTGGTGGCTTATATATAAGAGGCAATTCATAAATGTTTGCTGAAGTACATACAAATGTAACTGTAAACATTGTTTATTCATTTATAGAGGCTATAACTAGGTGAAATGGAAACTTATTATTAACTACAAATATGAAACATCAGGAATTACTTGTAATTTCCTTTTAAGAGAGGGCTAAGCCTTCTCCCTTTGCATCTATTCTTTTTACTTGCTGACTTCAACTACACAGCCCAGAGGGAGGACTGGAGGAAATCAGGATGCATTCTTGTCTCTTTCAGAAAAGTGAAACATGAAAATATCACTCAGCTGAGAGATCTGTCAGCCTTGAAGGAAGAGCAGATCCCAGTAACAATTCAGATTCTTTATTCTTATTTTCTTGTTCTTTTTAAGATGTATTTGTTTAAAATGGGAAAAAGAACATTGACTGTTCTTCATGTTAGGTCATGGAGAGAGGTACAGTGAAATTGACAATTTTTCAAATAACTCTCTTTCAAATAACCCATGAGTTCTGATGAGAGGTTGAGATCTTAACACTGATGATCATATAGGAGACTACTTCAGACCAGGGGTGGGGAATCTGTGACCTGGAGGTCACATGTAGCCTTTTAGGTCCCTGTATGAGACCTTTTGATTGTGTCCAAGTTTTTTTTAGAACAAATCATTTTATTAAGGGAATGTGCTCTGTGAATGTAACTGTAGAAGTTACAGTGAAGTTTGGATTCAGACAAAGGGCTGCACTTGAGGAACTAGAGGGCCACATGGCAAGTTCCCCACCCCTGCTTTAGACAATACTTCACATTTTCAATGTCTTTTTACTATCTTTAATTTATTATACTTGTATCTATATTGTAGGTTATTTTCTTCATGGCACAAGGAAACTAAGGCACAGAAAAGTATGATGAATTAGCTAAGATCCAGCAACCAGAGTTAAACTTTAAGAATTCCTGACTACTGACTCCATATCACAGCTTCTGACTGCTTCAGAGCAATTAACTTTCTGATATGGGAGGTTGTTCTGTGAAGTAATCACTTTCGAGGATGGGACTTTGGGGAGTGACTTGATAAAAATTGCACTGTCCTCCTGTTCATAAGCAAAGACTGTAGTCCTGGGTTATGTTTTCAGAGTCTGAGCAGACCTGGCAATACCTCCTATTGTGTCTAGCTATCTTTAGCTATTTGACTATGTCTGTCACCTGCTATGGTTCTTACTTGCCAAGAAGGAGGGGTTGCCTTGTAAAGCAGTATCTGCCTTAGGTACTGGCAAGCAAAGCAGGGAGAGGGAAAATGAGAAACAGAACCTGCTGTCTCATTTATGTGACCCTGAGGTAGGAAAAGCTTTGGAAGCAAAATTGAATTTGATTGAGCAGAAGATAATAAAATCTGTGAATTTCTAGCTGAGAAGGGATTTGATCTGCCCTTTTCTTTATCATTGTAATTATGGAGGCATTATCACAAACAAAAAGAAATTCTCATCAGGAGACAGAGAACTCTTCTGGAGCAAGTGTCACTAATGACCAGCTCAAGTTCAGAAAGGACAGATGCAGTTGTACCAAAGAACAAAAGAGAGACAGGACATGATTAGTATATGTGTGTATGTGTGCATATACACATACATGTTATGGTTATACCTATATACACATTTGTACACATGCAAATATATATATGCACATCTCTATATCTCTCTCTATACACATGAGTATATATGAGAGATGTGTGCATCTATGTACAAGCATGTGTGTATAGCTATTGTTATTTAGATATATTTCCATAAATATACTTAGGAATTCATTTTGTAGGGCTTTATTTTCAAGAATCTGAAAGGAATAAAGTCCTATGGTATACTATTCCCATATAAAAAAAGAAGCTAGAAAAGAATGAATTCCAAAACATTTCTGGGTAGAGGAAGCCCTAACATCATTTTGGAAATGGCTAGTATAAGTAGCCTATCATCTCTTGATCTGCAATGTAAAGATTGCTGCCAAATCTTGAAAAGTATACATGATAGGAAACCTCTCCAATTAAGTGATGAGAGAAGACAAGACATCTGCTACTATCAGATATACTGTACCATTGGGGTATTGTGAGTTACAAGGTTCCAAACACCTTCATCAACTTGGGCTTCTCATTCTCTTAGAGGAACATATGTCATGTAGCTCCCTGTTGTGATTACTAAAAATATAACTAAATTTAGGACAAAGTCTATTATAGGCTCCTCTGCATGATGCCAGAGGCTACCCTGAACTTGCCTGGCCTTACAAAAGGAATCCTAAAGCCAGTTTAAAAAAGAACCAATCTATATCTCTTTAGGCATCCAATGGATTTAGGATCTGAGATTTCTTCATACTTCCACAAATATTGATTTCAGCCTGTCCAGCCTTCCCATCAAGTTTGGCTTTTGTCCATGGCCACCTATGAATTTACTACAAGAGGTCTACTCAACGAGTTTTAGGCCTTTCTGGAATTTTCTTTAAATTATGTAATTTATGTACGTAATTATGTCCAGTAAGGGACAGTGAACTGTCTCTTTATATATTATGCCTCATACTTTCTAATAAATGATCACCTCATATATTTTCTCAATTAGATATTTCTTTGATCACATTTGCAATAAAGATTCTTCTGCTTAAATTATCTTTTGCTGAGTACTGTGGTCTGTTCATGCTTAGCATATGCCTTTCTATACAGATCCCAGTAAATCTTAGTTGAGACACAGTAAGTCCTCACAAAGATTATTTCTGGAAGGAAGCATTTTTCCAATATATATTTTATTTTATTATATATAAAACATTTTAAACATTCTTTAAAAGTTTTTTTTGAATTCCAAATACTTTCACTTCTTCCTGTCCCTTTCACTTACTTCTGATATGACAAACAATTTGATTCTAATTATACATGTGACCTTACGGAAAACATTTCCATATTAGACATTTTGCAAAAAAAAAAAAAAGACAAAAAAGAAATTTTTTTTAAAGATCCTTTGGTCTGAATTCAAGATTATCTGAATATGTTTTGGCATATGGAGATTTTAGCATACAATTTTTGCTTTAGTTTGTTTTCCTATGTATTATTTCTTTTAGTGGCCCTTTATTTTCTATGTTCAAAGGTCTGAGCAGTTTTCTTATTTTATTTATTGCATTATAGTGAGCAGGTTCTTTTACTTATCATGGTCTTCTTAGAGACCTGTGAAATACTTAAGCTGTTTCTACATATTCCATCTTAGAAATGAATGTTTTGTTTATACATGCTTTTCTCAAAAAGTTATTTTTATTTTTTCCAAATTGACCTTTACTTTAGTATATTTTTATTCCTAATCAGTTGTTCCCTCCCCCCTTACCTGCCTTGTTAGTAATTGTAAAACGGATTCAAGGAGGAGTGTGTGTGTGTGTGTATTCTAACACTTATTTCTGTCACAAAGTTCCTAAGTTCTTCTTTCATAAGTATTATTTCTTTATTGAACCACTTAGGAACATCCTACTGGGGTTGCATACTCTTGGGAAAAGAGTGAACTCCTCTGCCTCATCAGATCATGATTCACTTTCCTCTGCCTTGCAATATTTCTTCATAGATGCTTGTCTTTGTTTAGTCCCTTCCAGTTATTAATATCTTCTCTGTTCACTTATCTGTTTATGCTTAAGGTCTTTAACTGATTCCTTTTTTTTCCTCCTAATAACTTTGCAATTTCAGTCCCCTTGCTTTTATATTCTCTTAATGATCACTTTCGGACTTTGCCCCTTTAATGTCATATCACCTGAGGGCTGGAGCTTAAAGCTGTCTCAGTCTTTTCTCATACTGGGGAATTCTTTTTATCCTGGCCTTAGTCTCTACCAAAGTGACTTCTGGGAGAATGAATACACTTCTAGATGACTTTTGTTCAAGCCTAGCACAGCACTGTACATGAGGTACCAGACTCCAGTTCCCTTTCTTCCTTATTCTTTAGTTTATTACTGCTTTAATACAAATGTTGCCACTGCAGGCATACCAAATTTCTGCTTTCCTATTCCTCCATATTCTTTGCATAGCATAGAGAAGGGGTGAGGAAACTACAGCCTCCAGGTCACATGTGGCCTTTTAGATCTCAAGTGCGGCCCTTCGACTGAATCAGGGTTGCACTTAAGGACCTACAGGGCTACATATGGCCTTGAGGCCACATGTTCCCTACCCCTGGCATAGACCCATGAACTATTCTGTTTTTTTGATGCCATATAATTCTGAGATGTAGACAAACTGTGTTTTAACTGTGTTGACAGAGACCACAACAACATCAAAGGAAATGATGAGTCCATCCTGGAACACAAACCTATGGGACCTGTTGTTCAGGCCTGCCAGAACAAGAGAGCTTCTCTGAATCAGTTTTCTACCTCATTAAAGCTTTGCAGAATTCTTGACATCTTGAAGAGGGCTGAAATTAGTTTTTCTCCTTCATCTTTCTCATTTTGGATATGTTTGAAGGATTACATAGATCAGAAAATAGTTCATCCTCTCCTTGTTAGTCATATGAAATAGCCCAAAACACTTTTGTCAAATCAAGTTCTTGCTAAATCTTAACACTGTGTTAAGTGCTGGGAATATAAAAATAATATAAAGCAAAATATTCCTTGCCCTCTAAGAATGCACTATCTGATAGGGTAGAAAATGAGCTCACAATTATACACAAATGATATAAACATGAAGAATAAATTGGAGTTAATCTCAGAAATAAGGCTGTAGTATTAAGGGTGGTAGTGTTGGTTCAGAAATGCTTCTTGTAGAAGAAGATATTTGAAGTCAAGAAAACCATGAAATAGAGACCAGGAAGGAATACATTCCAAGCATAGAGACTGGCCAGCGACAATGTACAAAGTTAGGTAATGAAATATTATGTTTGAGGAATAGAAAGGAAATAGGTGTCACTAGAATGCAGAGTATGTGGATGTAAGTAAAGAGTAAGAAGCTTGGAAAAGACTATTAGGTCTGTATCCCAAAGAGATTTTTTAAAAAAGGAAAAGGACCTATATGTACACAACTGTTTATGGCAACTCTTTTAGTGGTGGCAAAGGTTTGGAAGCTGAAGGGATGTCCATCAGTTGAGAAATGACTGAATAAGTTACATGTGATTGTGATAGAATACTATTGTGCTCTAAGAAATTATGAGCTGGATGCTATTAGAAAACATGGATGACTTACAATGATGCAAAGTGAAATGAGCAGAACAAGAATATTGGACATAGTAACTGCACTCTTCTAAAATAATGTA
>JAQQSW010002896.1:0-14827 GCA_028646575.1 Pseudocheirus occidentalis
GGGAGGGTCTTCAGGTGGAGTTAATGAGGTCAATGCAAGAGTGGATTAATATTTTGATAGGCTGAAGGGTGGGAAGCAGATGGACAATGGAGGGCCAGGCTAGTAACAGGTTTGGGCGGCACAATGAAATACTTATGGCCTCTGCAAATGCCCCCTGAAGATTCAATCAGACTTCAAGAGGTTTCCCAGAGTATGTACCTCAAAGATTCAAGGAGAGCTCAAAAAGGGAGGGGGGGGGGGGTCCCAGAGCCTACACCTCATCAAGAATGGAAACTTTTGAAATAGTAACAATATCAGATAACCCTGTATGTCAAATGTCAATGACTATGCTTTCTCATCACTTTTATTTCTCCCTATATTTGGTCCCTTTTGAACTGGCTTGTTGGACTTCCTTGTCAGATTTTTGTCTTCCAGCCTACAGACCATTCACTTACAGTTGGTGTAGCAAATAGTGGGTACCAGTCCCCATCATCTCCTGGATGCAGCCAATGCTTGGTTCTAGTTAACCTTCTCCCTGAGACCTCCTCGAGGAGGGGACAACTCTATGCCCCTTGCCCGCAGGAAATAGTTTCAGAAGCCAAGACCTTTACCACTTACTCCAGAAGATTTTGGGTCCCAATTATTTGAAAGGGGAATGACAAGGATGGGATTTATGCTGGACCCCTAAAAGGAAAAGACCATGTCTTTGGAACCTGGACCCAAACCACGTAAATGGTATCTCAGGCTTTGTCCTGGAGGTATAGCCCATCCTAGTCAATAATCCTTTTAAGGGCCATTTCCTTGTGCTCTCTGCACCTGGCCCCACCCCAGGCTATACACCACTCCTTAATCTCTGAAAGCTGTGTGACAATAGCAAATCACTTTAACTTTCTAAATCTTATCTGTAAAATGGAGATAATGATTATACCAACTGAGTTGATGTGAGGATAAGATATGTAAAGTACTTTGAAACCTTAAAGCACTAGATTCCTGAGTTGTGGGTGTGGCAGTAGTTGTGGAGGTTGTGGCCAAGACAATAGGTATATTGGCAGACTTGAAACCCTGGTCTTGCCTGACCCCCGGTGACCTTGTTCTTTCCACTCTTTTTCCACTGGATCCCAATCTTTTAAAAGACCACATGTGGGATGTGGGAAATGTGGACATAACTGTGTAAACCAGCATATTATAAGAAGTCTTCCTTTGTTAACTTCTAATCTGCTCTTTTTATTCTGTCCATATCCAAGGACTACAAATGGTGCTGGAATTCTGACCATGCTGTATCTAGTTCTTCCATCTCTGGAAACACTAAGTTACCTGAGGAATTAAAGACCTTAACTTTGGGGTTTTTTGAGCCCCTTAAACTCTGTCAATAGTAACACTGAGAAAATGATCTTTCATAAGAAAAGATTGGCACCTTACAAACTTTTGAAAAATAAATAAACTTAAACCTCTGCCAAAAAACTAATGGTAGTCAGTATGAGTGGAGAATAAAGGAACTTGCCAACTTTCACACTTTAGAATTCCATTTTCAGGCTTTCTTCTCCCTACCCCCACCAAGGTAGAGCTGTATCAATTTAATAGTACTCTAGGGCCTGGATTACACCAGCTGTGTTACTGCAGGTGTGACCTAAATGACTCTAAAGAAGCATTAATGGCTGGGAAAATGTTATTTTTAAAAATGCAAAACATTGAGAATAATTGTAATTGAGCAAGAGATTTTTGAGTATGAAGAGATTGGGGATAATTGTGCTGAGCTGGCCCTGGGAAAAAAAAAAAGGATCTAAGTTCCCCCCACGCTCTTTCCACCAAAGAGTTTTATACAACTGACACCACACCGGCTTTGGTGAGACAGTAAAATAGGTGGCTTTGAGGAAGCCATGATGTTGCTGTGCCCACATCCCTGCTATACTTCAGCAGGGTTCCACTTTTTATTTTGTGGTTTTGTTTTTTCACATTTAGACAGTCCTAGTGTACATGCATAGGTCTTTTAAACCAAGGATATAGGGTGGTGCTTTTGATAATGATAGAGAAGTGTAACCCAGAAATCTCAGAGGACTATTTTGTATGGATTCTCCATCTCAATCAAAATCAAAGCCTTCAAGTTCACAGCAAAATAAACAAAGAGTCTTGGAATCAAGAGACCTGGACTTCAGTCCCATTGCTCCTATGAACTAGATATATAACTTCAGCTAATTCACTTAACATCTCCATGCCTAACTTTCACATCTGGAAAATGAATGGGTTAGACAAGATGATCTCTAAGGTCCCGTTTACCTCTAAAATTCTATAATTTTATGAAAAGGATTATTTCCCTCTGGGAATAGTATTGCATTAAATAATAGGAACCTTGAAAAATACTCAACATCCCCTGTAAGAGGTAAGAAAACACAATTTAGTTAATATGCCCCTGCATCAAAGGTAACTTAATAACTAATGAAGTCACAGAACAAACCATCATATTTCTTAATGCTCATGAAAAAATGTCACGCATGTGGTCCTTCCATTAGAACAGATGTGAGTCTTCATCTGAAACAGGCAATTTGAGAAGCAAATCCTCTAGGATCCTGAGGCCTCAAGGAACCCTGGTGCTAGCTTATTATGGGATTTTCTTAGCCAATTGCTGATTACAATTCCTCCCCCTCCTTAAGACCCCCCCCAAAACCCCAACAACCTATATTTCTTTATGTGAGTAGAGAATAGGCTTTCTTAAACAAATTAATTAGCTTGGAGAAAGTTCAAAGGAATACTACCAAGATAGTGAAGGGCCTCAAGTTTATGCCAGATGAGGATCATTTGAGGGAAATGGGAATGTTTAGCATGGAGAAGAGAAGATTTAGGGACAACATGACAGCTGTCTTCCAGTATTTGAAAGGCTCTCTTGTGGAAGCAGGATTACATTTGTTCAGTTTGGCCCCAGATAAAAGAACCAGGAATAATGAATGAAAGTGGAAAAAAGAATAATTTAGGCTTGACAAAAGCAAATGCTTCCTACCAATTAAAACTATGCAAAAACAGAGTTCACTCAAGAAGTAGTGGCATTCTCTTCACTTGAAGTCTGTGAACAAATACTGGATGACCATTTATAAAGTATATTGTAGAAAATAGTGTTATAAAAGTTTGGATTGGACTAGGTCAACTAGATTACCTCTCTAACCCCTATTCAGTATATTCCAGGGTCTCCTCTCACCTCCCAGATCAAGTATAAAAACCTCTGTCTTTTTAAAGTCTTTCATTACTTTGTCCTTTCTTCCCATCCTAGTCTTCTTGAACCTTATACTTTTCCACATACTCTATAATCCAATGACATTAGCCTGTAAGCCATTCCTCCCACAGTAGCTCCTTTAGTGTCTGAAGGGAGAGTGGTAACGCCATTTTGGCTGATTTACTGGCTCTAGGTAACCTGCTGGGAAACGGTGAGCCATTTAATCATGCCATGTGGTAACATCTGGTTCTGCAAACACAGGTCCGAAGTACTAAGGGAGAAATGAAACATGATAAAGGTAGAGAAGAACTAGGAACAATTCCATTGACTCAAAAGTAGCCTCTGTGGTTCTCAACAGAGTAAGTGACTTCATGATTCTGGAAGTATGCAGAGTAGGGCTCCCCTTCCTAGGAATTCTGCAGTGACCATAAACTAGCCTACATGACTCATTGAATGAATGGATTAAAAAAAAACCAGAAACATTATTAACTAAATGATTTTGTGAAGTATTAGGATACAAACCGAAAAAAAAAACCATAGCATTCTGTAATGTGAGAAGATAATTCATGTAAGAGAGCTCAGCTGCATGGCAGATAAAGGATCAAGAGGTCCTTAGGGTATAGCTACAGAGTTACTAGCAAGGTTCATGAAGCCTTAAGATTCATTGGCATGTCTATCCTATGGGAATAACCCATCATTATTGAAAATGAGGGAGTGGGTTCAAGGGTCAGAGTAGAAAGGAATTTCTGGGTTCCTTTAAGAAAGGTTGAGGTGTGTGTGTGTGGAGGGGGTCATCTGGGAAGGAAAATGGAGAATAGGTATTAACATAAAGATAAGGATGGAAAAGAGAGATAGTGGTCCTCTTGGTGCCAGTTTCAGTTAGAGTCCTTTGGGCAGTCTCCCATGAGGTCTGAGACAACCTATGGGGAAGTTAGAGGTAAGGGATATTCTGAGAAGCATTATTTATCCACTCTACCATCTGGATGATGGTAATAGCCATCTATTCTCTCCTCCCAACTTTGCTCGATCCTATATGGTCACTGATGTAGAAACGATAGCATTATTAATGTACTCTGCAGTGTTATTGTGACAAATGGAGAGCTGAGTGATTTGACTTTTACCCTTCTCCCTTAATCCACTCCTACATAAAATTTGTTTATAATTTTCAGTTAGTTAATAAACATTTATTAAATTTCTGTGTGTCAGTCACTATGCTAAGCACTAAGTATAAAAAGGCAAAAGACCACCCCTTTCCTCAAGGATTTCACAATCTAACGGGGGAAGACAACACGAAGCTTAAAAGCAAGGGAGTGCTGGAGGAAATGCCATTAAATGAATTCCAGACTAGTTCAGGTAGATGGGAAATTAAGAGATGACTAGTCAGGGTACCTTCCTTAGATGAAGGATCTGGAAGGAACTCTCTGCTCTCTACACTCTCCAATCAAAAGGAGAGAGGACCTTAGGTTCAGGGAGTACTGAGTTCTAGGGCTGATGTGATCTTGCAGGATTATAGGGTTCCTGGGGCCATGATGAAGTCCAGAGAAGTTCAACAGGTGGCAAAACTGGTTGTATCACCTCTACTTTAAATCCTATCATTTTTATATCTGTAATATGTAACATCATCACCAGAGATCTAGAGATAGAAATGACTTCAGAGACCATCTTTTCCAATGAATTGTTCTTACTTTTGCTTCCTTTTCTCCATTCCCCTTCCCACCAACATAATTCAAGCCTTCATTGCCTCGTAGTATTGCAAATCTCTTATTTTGTCTTTTCTTGGCTGCTTTTCCTCTTTCTAACCCATCTTTCATGTGCCAAATTAATCTTCCTGATTCACAGATCTGATTATTATTGTTCTTCCCACCAAAGGATCATAGGTCTAGAGCTTGAATGAAGCTGAGGGAGCATCTATTCCAACTGATTCATTTTGTAGGGGAGGAAACTCAGGTGAAATGAGTTTAGTGATGTTCTCGAGGCCACACATACCCTGGGACATTTGATTTCAGTCATTGCTCTTCATGCTGTACCACATATAATGGTTCTGTTCTACCTACAGAATAAAGTTCAGGCTAAGATGGAGCCCTAAACTGAAGGCTTCCCACAGTCTGATAAAACATTATATGTCAGCTGTATCTTAGGCCACTTTCCTTCGTGTCAGCTATGATATGACTGCCTTCACCTCCTACACATTCAGCATTCACATACCTCTGTGCCTTTGTTTTCTATTTTTGCTTTCTTGTTGTTCAGTCAATTTTCATTCATGTCTGAGTCTCTGTGATCATATTTGGGGTTTTCTTGACAGAGATACTGTAGTGGTTTGTCATTTCCTTCTCCATTTCATTTTATAGATAAGAAAACTGAGGCAAATAGGAGTAAGTCATTTGTCCATGGTCAGAGAGCTAGTAAGTGTCCAAGGCCAGATCTGAACTCATGGAAATGAGTCTTACTAAGACTCTATGACCACACATTTTCCACTGTGCCATCTTGCTGCCCCTTTCTTCTCTATACCTTGTCCTTAAATATGGATAGATTTGGAATGAATGATAGTAGATGGACTTGGAATCAATAATAATGCGGTTGAGTGGATTTGGAACTGGATAGAAGACAATACTTTTAAAAAGTGATGATGAATGGATGGATTGACATCTTCCTGGATATCTAGCTATCTATCCATCTCTCTCTCTCTCTATCTATCTATCTACCTACCTACCTACCTCTCTTTCTATATAGATATGGATTGATCAAGGGCTTTTGCCCTTGACTCTGTTCAGTTCAATCATTTTTTCAGTGATTTGTATAAAGACATAGATAAAAATATTGTCAGATCTATAGGTGTCATATAGTTGACACATTAAATAATGGAAATGGAATAGAAAAATATCCTGAAAGCCTAGAATGATGAACTGAATGTAATTTAATGATATGTATTAGGGATAAATCTAAGCAGAAAATAAATCACAGAAAGGTTGGAATGAGACCCAACTAAACCACAGCATACCCAAAGCATTGATAGATAAAACTGGCAGGAGAAAAACAAATAGACAAAAGTTGAGCACATTCATTAGTATTTCTATAACAATCTATTTTTTGTCACAAATGACAGGAGGACATCCCATTTAGGCCCTAATCCCTGAGTCTTTGATGTGCTTTATAGGTGGAAAGATGGAATGATGGAAGAATGGAAGGATGGATGGATGGATGGATAGAAACAAACATTATAAAATGCTAATATGTGCCAGGCACTATGCTAAGGGCTTTATTGATAGTATCTCATTTGAATCTCACAACAGTCCTAGAAGGTAGATATTTTTAGCAATAGCTTCATTTTACAGATGAGGCTCACACAGCTAGTAATTATCTGAGGCTGGATTTGAACTCAGGTCTTTCTGAGTCCAGGCTCAGTACTAGGGCCTATGAACAGGATGTGCTTGCCATATAAAGAAGTAGAAATTGTGCTTTTATAAGACAATGCCAAAAAGATCAGCAGGAACAACCAAGTGCTAGAGAGGGAGAAAAATTATAATAGATCTCAGCAAAATATTTAATAAAGTCTCTCATGCTATTTTTGTAGAAAAGATGGAGAGATATAGATGAGATGATAACACAACTTGGAATGTGACCTAGTTGGATGGTTGGATTTAAAAAATAGTTGTTAATTTTGTTTTGTTTTGTTTTGATTTTTGCTTCCTTCAAATTTACAATAAATGGAGAAAGGCCTGGTCCATTGGAGGAAGGGATGAGAAGCTGAGAACCAGGACCCACAATCTACACAGTGGAGGAAGGTGTAGCTTGAATGGGACTGTGGGGGGAAGGGAATCAGCATCACAATCACATGGGAGCGGGATAGATAAATCAGACTTGTGTAGCCTTGTCCTCCGTGGGTAAGGGAGTCAGAGGGCCACATGAAGGGCTCAGTTTTTGGCTTGGATGATGTCCAGGAATTCAGGCTTAAGGGAAGCTCTACCTGCCAGGAAGCCATCCACATCAGGCTGGCAGGCCAGATCCTTACAGTTGGCTCCAGTCACAGAGCCTCCATAAATGATCCTGGTAGATTGTGATACAGATTCTGAGACGTGGGTCTTGAACCAGGACCGAAGCTTCTCATGTACCTCCTGGGCCTGCTGGGGTGTAGCTGTCTTGCCAGTACCCATAGCCCAGACTGGTTCATAGGCTAGGACGACTTTGGACCAGTCCTTCACGTTATCTGCAATGGCCTTGGTCTGGTCAAAAACAACTTTCTCAGTGATTCCAGCTTCCCTTTCATCCAACTTCTCACCAATACAGGCAGTCACTCCTAGGCCTTCTGACAGAGCATGGGCTACCTTCTGCCCAATGAGCTCATCTGATTCCCCAAAGATATATCTCCTTTCAGAATGTCCTAGGATCACCCAGTTGGCCCCACAGTCCTTAATCATGGCAGGGCTGATCTCCCCAGTAAATCTACCCTTGGCCACTTTGAAGCAGTTCTGAGCAGCTACACCAATTTTTGTGTCCAATTTCTGACAAAGTCAAGATAGATAGCAGGGGCTCCACATACCACTTCGGTGTTGGCGGGCACCTCGACCTCATTGATTGTAGTAATGAGTCCCCCAGAGATTTCTTGTCCCCATTCATCTTCCAATTGCCCCCGATGAAGAACTTCTGCGACGCCATAGCTCGTCGGTAACGGGCAGTGACTCCGGAGGAGATTGAAGGTCAGCAGTAGAGCACCGGTTGTTAATGGTTTGATGGTAATTCGGAAAGTTAATTTACAGTAGTGCCCCCATGTATCTTTGTTTAGCTCTAGGATGTTTAATATTGGGATCTTGAATAAAGGCATAGGTAGCATGTTTTCAATTGTCCCCAAACAAGTAGAGACAGATAATATCCTGGAAGGCAGAGTCAGGATTCCAAAAGATCTTGATGGAATATAAAATTGGGATGAATCTAATGAAATGAAATTTAATGGACATAAATGGAAAATGTTATACTTATGTTAAAATAATCTAAATCACAAATACAAAGAAGGGCAGATACAAAGTAGACTGTAAGCTCAATATGAGGCATCAGTATGATATAGCAGACAAAACCCTAATGGAAATGTATATTATTTTAAGAGGGAAAGCTTCCAGGACTAAGGACTTGCTAGTCACTCTGTACTCTTGTCTTGCTAAGGTAATATTTGGAGTCTTTTGTTTAACTGTGGAAGCTAAAAAGCATGTTTAGAGGTCAACAAGGGTGGCGAAGAGCTTCAAGTCTATTCTGTATCGGACCTGAGTGAAGAAAATGAAGACTCAGGGGGAATATGACAGCCAGCTTCAAGTATTATTAAAACTGTTTTGTTAAAGCATCATATGTGTTCTTTTGGACCACAGAGGGCAAAAACAGGTATAATGGTGGAAGTTCCCAAGAGTTAGATTTAGGTTTGACTTCAAGAAAACAACCTGTCAATAAGAGGTGATCCAAAGGAGAAATGAGCTGTTTTGGGAGGTGGTAGGTCTTCAATAAGAAGCTATATGACTGCCTGTCATGTATGTTGTAATTGAGATTCCTTTGTGGTATAGTCTACACTGTAAAGCTACCGAGGTCCCTCCCAGCTCTAAATTCTATAGTCCTGTGGCATGGAGGAAATCAGCATTGGAGGTTAACATAACTTTGAAAACACTGATGGATCATTTCTCTAGATATATCAGGAGAACATAACAAAAGAATTAAAAACAAGTTACAGATAATATAACTATGTAGACAAAGGCTTTTAAGAGAACACCATTTGCTAATGAACTGTACTTCTACACTTTAATCCTTATGAAATGATTTTGCGAATAGCCTACTCATATAGAAAGTACATTCATGATGAATATTCTCTTATTCATGAGAAGCAAATTGGGAGGCACTAACAAATTATTTTTAAAATCAGATTACATATTTATACTCACAAAATTAGCTCAAATGTCCAGGGAATAAAAGATGCTTCTCTGTTTATTTTTTATTAAATAAAAAAAGAATTTTGTTGAAAACATTATAAAATGTTTTCATAAACTAAACGATTTTAATACAATAATACAATACTTGTATATAAAAGCATTTTACAAAGTAAAATGCAGTCTTAATTGTTCTTTTCCAACACAGAATCTCTCACGAATAGCTTAAGATCTTAAAGGTAAACATATGCTTGCCAGAGATGTTTGCTTCTATTTTGAAGGATGTCTTTCATAGAATCCAAATGGAAGAGGATTTCCCTATAATGTAGATAAGAAAGTCCTCAAACTACTCCTCTTCACAGATGACACAGTTTTGGTTACATTAAACCTCAGAATGCTTCAGGTTAATGTCAGTGAGAAAAAAGCATTAACCATTAATCTAGGGGATTAAAAAAATATTTCTCTAGGTTATGGCCAGGGCAGCTAGTTGGTATAGTGTATAGAGTACCAGGCTTGGAGTCAGGAAGACTCATCTTCCTGAGTTCAGATCTCAACATAGACAGTAGCTCTGTGAACCTTGGCAAGTCACTTAATAGGGTTTGCTTTAGCTTCCTCATGTGCAGAATGAGCTGGAGAAGGAAATGGCAAACCACTCCAGTACCTTTGCCAAGAAAACCCCAAATAGGATAGCAAAGAGTCAGACGTAACTGGAATGACTGACAACAAAAGATGATGGCATACAAATGGGTTGTTAGACCATTAAATCACAGAAAAGTAAATAGATCTGAACTATCCAATACAGATAAACAAACAAATAAAAAAGGGGAGCCAGGAAGAGTGCAGAACAGACCATGTTTGAGAAATGATGTAATGTTTTTTGTGATCATCAGTTGTTCTTTGACATGAAGACTTGTTTTTACCATCCATGTTCTAGTGCTATATGGTTCCAAATCTAAGAATACTGAAATTTATTATTTTTTAAAAATTGTACTTTACCTTCAGGCAAATTGGGAGATACACAGTAGGTGTAAGCATGCCATAGTATGTTTTCAACCATGATATGTGGCAAGGAGTGGTATGAGAGATATCTTCTAGTAAAGGTATGATGCTTTGTAATGAAGATAAGAAATAATGTAGGGAAAACTCAAGATCTGCATTGTTATGTACAAATGTACCCACAAAATGTAAAATGACCCCCAGGAAATCTTCTAGCATATTGAATATCTAATATCTTCAAAGGAATATCTTTGAGAGACCTAGATAAGAATCACTGAGAATGAGAAGATGAACTTTGGGTGGAATCTACACTGATTGCAGGAATATCCTGTATTTTCAGGGATTTTGAAATATTAAGGTGTAGGTTAATGGTTTTCATACATAAACTATGCTAGTAGAATATTGAGAATATTATGGCTAGAAAACAGTTCATGGAAAAAGAATCCAGGTCTTTTTTATAGATCACAAGCTTGATATTCATTCTGTAGGGCTTTGACATGATGGCAAATGTGATCTTATGCTACATTAATAGAAGCATCATTTGCAGAATAAGACACCATGATTCTGCTATTGAGACAGCTAGGTGATATATGGGATAGAGCGCTGGACTTGAAGTCAGGAAGAGCTGAATTCAAATCTTGTTATAGACTTTCTAGCTCTGTGACCTTGGGCAAATCGCTTGAGCACAATCTATCTCTATTCAATTACAAAATGGGGATAATGATAACACCTCCTTCACAGGGCTACTCTGCAGATGAAATAAGATAACGTTTCTAAAGTACTTTGCAACTCATAAAAGGTACAAATCCAAGCACAAGCAGCAGCTTTCCAGAGGAGGCTGCTGTGAACAGCTTTCAAGATTCTGATTACATAGCGTAGTGAACTCTCCATTTAGTCAGTAAAAATTTAAGGCTAAACATTCACAGAAAATCAAAATACAGAATTCATCGTGTCACACGTCAATGACTTAACACTAAAATGGCCACATCGTTTTCACCAAAGTGGTCACATAGGTTTAATCAAAGTACATTCATTTAGTAATTTAATCATTTAGTAAATCCTCAATTCAATCATGAAGTTCAAAGGTTAAAGTTCTCTTTTAAACAAAGTGCATTCAAGGGGCAGCTAGGTGGCACAGTGAATAGAATACTGGCCCTGGAGTCAGGAGGACCTGAGTTCAAATCCAGCCTCATACACTTGACACACTTACTAGCTGTGTGACCTTGGGCAAGTCACTTTACCCCAACTGCCCCTCCAAAAAGCAAATAACCACAATAACAAAAACCGAGGTGCCTTTATTTAATCAATCACAAAGTCTACCACTAGGTCACACTGTCTTAATCTCTTTAGTTGAAAAAAAATCTTCCTTCTTAAACAAAGTACATTAATTTAGTCAATCACAAAGTACAAAAGTTAAAAGTTTTCCACCTCTAGGTCGCGAATAATTTACAGTATCATCAGTCACCACCAAGCACCCTCTCAAGGGGCAGTGGAAAGCACAAAGTCCATCCACTCTTAGGTCACAACCAGGTTACAATATCATCAGTCAGCATTAAGGACCCAAGGAGAGGTCTTTTCATTTGACGTGAGCAGGTTCTCAGATTCCATGGTTCCCTTTCCCACAGTTTCTGTTCCTGGAAAGACAAAGTTTAATAAAGCACAATAATATTCATTCACATTGCTATTGTCCTCATCAATTCAATTTCTGCCTGTTAAATAAACCTAGACCCAATAACAAGGTCAGAGGCCTCTATCAACAAATGAATCCAACATAGTAATATCAAAATGAACAGACAAAGTACCGCACCACAGTCATGCCTTTTCAGTTCTCAGCAGCTCCAGCTGGCCCTCAGAAGTCCTGGGCAGCTCCAGCTGGCCCTCAGAAGTCCTCAGCAGCTCTGGCTGGCACTCAGAAGTTCTAGGCAGCTTGAGCTGGCAGTTCACTCTCTCTCTCTCTCTCTCTCTCTCAGCAATTCTGGCTCCTGGTAGTTCTCTCTCTCTCAGCATTCTCATTCCCATCAGCTCTCTCTCTCTCTCTCTCTCTCTCTCTCAGTCTCTCTCTGTCTCTGTCTCTCTCTCCAGCAGTAGCTGCTCTGCCTCCATGATGCTACTCCCAGAAGTTCTGGCCTCTCTCAGCTTGGGCTTTTCCCTTTACATGGCACCAGCTCCTCCCTGTTCAGCCCCTTCCCATCAGGTCAACAAGCCCATCCTACTGTGGAATTTACAAGGTCTGGAACACTTAACTGGAAACCAAGTGCTAAGTACCTGTTAGCTTGCCAATACAAGGGGATCTTCAAATTCTATTACCATTACAAAGGGCTATATAGGTGTTAGTTATTATTACTGTTCATCTTAGGTACTATGTTTATTTCTGGGCTTTGTATTTTAGGAAAATCAATGACAAAGTGAATTATATCTGAGAAATAAAACTAGGAAAGTGAGGGGATTGGAAATCATTCCAGCAAAAAATCTCTTGAAAGAAGTAGCAGTGCCTAGAAAAAGGATGTTAAAAAGATAAAACAAGGAATATAAAAACATTAAAAAAAAAGAATACTTGATAGCTGACATCCAAGCTTTAGAACTTCATGTGGTTGATCTGAGAAACTAGAGCTAAGACCTTCCAGAAGGTAAAGAAAGGTAGATTTTGGCTCAATATATTTATATCCTCATAAGCTAATTCAATAATCTTGAAAAAGGTTTTTGGAACTTATTTTTGTATGTCTTCTTCAAGTGTTTCAGAAGATGGATGCCAATGGTCCATAGGAGCCTGCTTCTAGTTTTAAATTGACCTTTTCCAACAGGAAATTTTTATTTGTACAATATTGTCCTTATAACAGTGATAAATCCTCATTAATTCATACCAGAAAGGAAATCCCTATCAAAAGTAAAAACAAAGGCAGCATATTTTCACATAAGTGAAATATTATTGTTTTCAACTATACATGGGAGAAAGAATATTATTAAAACACTGACCAATAGTAGTCCTAGTAAGAACATGTTTTAGTTAGTAGAGGGTATTACCATTTATATTAATATTACTACTATTACATATTTTGGATTTGGCTAATTATGTGGTGAATTTTGATGCTATATAGATAAATATATCTATATCCGTATCTATCTATCTATATCTGTCTATCTATCTATCATCTATCCATCCATCCATCCATCCATCCATCTATCCATCCATCCATCCATCTATCTATCCATCCATCCATCTATCCATCCATCTATCTATCTATCAATCTATCTATCTATCTATCTATCTATCTATCTATCTATCTATCTTTTTTTGCAAGTGGTGGTGGTGTTGTCGTTTTCCTTATTCCAGTGAGAGAGGAAAGATGTGAGGGAGGGAAAAAACATATTTTTTTAAATAAAAGAAATAAAATTAAATTAAAAATAGATGATATTGATAAAAATCATATGTATGGTATGCTAAGGTTGAATGTGCTTTCTAAATAACAACCTTATGAGGTATGTATTCAGGTATTATTATGCCCTTTT
Source organism: Pseudocheirus occidentalis (assembly GCA_028646575.1). Classification (NCBI taxonomy): domain Eukaryota; kingdom Metazoa; phylum Chordata; class Mammalia; order Diprotodontia; family Pseudocheiridae; genus Pseudocheirus; species Pseudocheirus occidentalis. The sequence continues at coordinate 13,585 of JAQQSW010002896.1, forward strand.
ATAGGTGAGGATACTAAGAGAGGTAAAGCAATTGTCAGAGTTGTATTTGAATCCAGATCTCGTGACTCCCAATCCTACCATCATTCCAGTATATTACACCATGAAAAACACTAGATTTAAAGTAAGAAGACCTGATTTCAAATCCTGCTTTTCACACTATCAGTATGACCCCGGAAAATTGCTTAACTTTTCCAGGCCTCAGTTTCCTCATCTGTAAAATGAAGGAATTGGATTGATGACCTCTGAGGTCTGTCCCTTGTGTTCAAGAGCACTAGCACCTCTGGTGTGAGGGCTTGCTGAGCCTTTTTCAGGGCTTTTCATTCTGCTTTGGTGTCCACCTGACTTACCCAACTCTAATCTGTGGCTCCAAGAAGCTGTAGTATGTACCAGGGTCACACCTCAGTAAAATCTTCTAGGCAGGTGAGCTAACCAAGTTGAAGGTAACTGATGAGTGACAAAGTTGTCAGTGAATTAGAGGGGTGTCTACCCAAATCACGTGAAGACTTTCCCTGGAATAGGCAAATGAGAACAATTTGTTCCAGCAGCCATGAAGGCAACTAAAACAGATATTGTGGAGCACTTAAGAGCATGGTCAGACATTGAAGATGCCAAAGTCATCCAAAGTATCCTGTGACATGGCCAGTCATCTTGACTTTTGTCCTGCCACTGGATTTCAGTGACAAAGGAGAGAGAGACTAATGACTGTGCAACTCTGCCTCACTTAAATCTAATTCACATACAAGTCAATACATTACACAGGATGTTATTGGTTCTCTTCGAAAAGGAAGGACAGGGGCAGCTAGGTGGCACAGTGAATAGAGCAGTGGCCCTGGTCAGGAGGATCTGAGTTCAAATCTAGCCTCAGAAACTTGACACACTTACTAGCTATGTGACTTTGGGCAAGTCACTTAACCCCAATTGCCCTCCAAAAAGCCAAAAAAAAGTAAGGACAAAAAACAATATACTGTCTCTCATATGGATGTTTCCAAATTTCTACCTGTAAAGCCAATCAACAGTAGATTCCTGAGAGAATGCTACTGTGAACAGCTTTTAAAATTCGGATTACACAGTATTAGTGAACACTCTGTTTATTCCATTACAAAATCTAGATTCAGTACAATATTCACAGTATCAACAATTCACAATATTATATACAATATTTAGAACAAGGAAAGTCTCAATATTATATCTTATTACATAAAGGAACAAGGTAAAAGAGAAGAATCGCCTGGTTTCCCTAAGG
>JAQQSW010002897.1:0-14826 GCA_028646575.1 Pseudocheirus occidentalis
TTTTCAAAGTCCTTTTTCAGTTGATGTATAGCTAGTAGGCATTCTTCCAGTGTCTTGGAAGCATTTGGTGAGGGAGTTCTGACTGAGCTGTCTTCCTCCCGCTCCATACTTAGGTCTTTTTGTCCATAAAAAAGGATTCTATAGTTTTACTGCTGTTCCTAGCCTGCTTCAATGTGATTTTTTAAAAGGGAAATCATGGCTGAGTAATTTATTGGAGTTGGAAATCTATTCCATGCAATTACGTTAATTGGAGGTGAGGTCTCTTATTAGGGACAAGGAGGAAAGAAAAGAAAAAAGAAATATAAAAAGCAATGTACTCTATGGATGAGTGCTTAGAACAGTGGTTCTCAATCTTCCTAATGCCTCAGTCCTTTAATACAGTTCCTCATGTTGTGGTGACCGCCCCCAACCATAAAATTATTTTTGTTGCTACTTCATGACTGTAATTTTGCTACTGTTATGAATTATAATGTAAATATCCAATATGCAGGATGTATTTTCATTGTTACAAATTGAACGTAACTCACAGGTTGAGAACCGCTGGCTTAGAACATTCTTTTTGGGGGGAGGACTTTTTGGAAGAGGAAGGCAGGGCAGTTGGGGTTAAGTGATTTGCCCAAGGTCACACGGCTACTTTTTGTGTGTGTGTGTGTGTGTCAAGTTTTTGAGGCTGGATTTGAACTCAGGTCCTCCTCTAACTCCAGGGCCAGTGCTCTATTCACTGTGACACCTAGATGACCCAGAACATTCTTATTCAACATCTTATTGATCTAGAGCAGAATTTCCCCCTAAAATATAAGCCTGCAATACTGTGCATTTCTGATTTATTGTACCTTAAGGACAATATGATGATAAAGTCTAGAGATGATTGAAATAATTAGAGGGATGGGATGTGGGTACCATATTGAGACCATATAATAATGCACATATTTCTTTTGTTTTTTAAAACTTTATAGTGAAGTGAATCTTTAAGAGTTTTTATATTAATTGTAATCTTGAAAACTTTCCATAATATCTTGACCTATTAGTCTTGTTTGATCTATTGTGTAGCAGAAATACAGCTAGTTACAAGACATTGGTTCAAGAGTGAAAAGAGCAAATTCAATATATATAATATCTTTCATGCTTGGACTTAGTTTGAATTCAGATTAGGATTGATATAATCATAGTATTAATCAGTCTCACTATGCATATGCTTTTCTCAGACCAAGAACTTCTAATTCTTATCTTAAGTGACTATCCCTCCCCCCCCCCTCCACCCGCCAAATTACATGCAAAAGAAAAGTCTCATTTAAATGGATGATCTAAATTAACTTTTAGGTTGGCCTTATAAGGTGGTTTTTCCTTTACAGAAAATTTTGATGTGGCATTCCCAACAGTAAAAAAAAATTTTAAGGAAGCACTCCCAAATCATGTTACTATTTGCTTACAAGTAATATGCATGTACATGGTTCTAAGTTGAGTGATTTGAGCACTTAACTTTAATGGCTGCCATAGCTGAAAAAGATCCCTCTTAAAGGTTTGTAGCCTGAAATTGGAGGATTATGTCTTTGGCTACATGTTTTAAACTGATTCATTCATGACACTCATTTTTCAGTTGGCAAGTAAAATTCCATCTTCCCTGATATCAGTAAATTGTTATTGAAAACTAATTAGAAGGTGTCCATTTTTACATATATTTTTAAAAATTGATTCAAAGCACACATCAGCTTGTTATTGGAAGATGTTTAAACTTAGAAATTGTTTTTCAGTCTTTCAAGTGCAGATAATGTGAATTTTTATAGTTGATGTGTAGTTTCTGGCAATAAAATCATGTAACAAGGGAAACATTTCCAAATATCTGTTTTCAGAATATGCTTTCTGTAGCATATTTCTTTTGTAAAACTTACTATTTTCCTCACTTACTGTTAAAATATATTTTATCCAAAATTTATAGAGAATCAGCACCAAATATAAGCCCTAAAACAATCATTTCGCTGTAGGTAAAAGGTCAAAAGATATGAACAAGCATTTCTCAGAGAATTGGAGATTATGAACACAATATAAAATACTGTTCCAAATCTCTAGTAAGGGAAATTCAAATAAAAACCAATCTGAGGTTTCACCTTACATTTAGCACATTAGAAAGGATGAGAAGGTGGGAGTAATCAGTTTTGGAGGGATCGTGGAAAGAATTGGTTCAACCATTCTGAAATGCAATTTGGAATTATTTGGAGATATTCCTACCCACTAAACCTAGGTATGTACTCCAAGAAGATCAAAGATAGAAAGGCTCATTATATACCAATATATGTTTGTGTTTGTATATGTGTATGGTAGCAAACTACTGGAGAAAGAAAAGTAAATAACTTGATTGAGGAATGGTTAAACAGACTGTGGTACATGAATGTGATAGATTACTGTACATTGTCGTAAAGACCACAGGGAGGCATGGGAAGATTTATATGCACTGAAGCATTCAGTTACTTCTATAAAATAAGCAGAACCAGAAGAAGTATACGGAAGGACCACGAAAGTAGTAGCAGACAATTGAAACTGAATGCTATGTAATGATGGCCAAGTTTGTCCTTGAAGAAAAGCTGTGAGAGTGCACTGCCGTCCTTTTGCAGAGGCAGGACATTATGAATGTGGAACATTACATCAGACTCGGTTGATATGCTAGTTTTGCTAAACTGTTTTTCCTTTTAAAAATTTGTTATAAAGGGTGACTCTCAGGCTAAGGGACGGGGAAGGAATATATTGGGGGAAAGGTTATATAAAAATAAAGGATCAAAAATGTTAAGGGAGGGGGAAGGAATAGAAGAAGGAAAAGGTAACATAAAAACAAGATAAAAACATTTTTTTAAAATGTCACTTTACCTTGAAATGGATATATTAAGGTTGTGGTGTTTTTTTTTTTTTAATTAATTTTAATATCTAAGTGTAGGGCAAGGTAGCCAGCCACTAGTTATCACAGTTGAAGTCAGTAAATTTAGAACACTTGTCTTATGTAAAAGAAAAATGCATAGGTCTTGTTCAACAGATATTTTAAGTACTTTGCTAAGGGGTACCTACTTAACCTTGGGGATACAAAAAAATGTTCATTGTCAATCTACATCTCATTACATTGACAGAATGCTATTTGGTGATTGAAAACTGCAGTTAGAAACCATGATTTCTTCACTTAAAAAAATTCCTGGGAATTTTCTGGGGGAATGGGAAGGTCTTTTAAACAGTAATTGTTTGTTAGTAATTAATTTTTTGAGTTATTTTGATCAATATAGGTGGCTAAGCAGGTGAATGGCAATTCTGAGAAATCACTTCCAATGGAGGAACCTTGAGTGTTAAGGCTCTTACTGGCTGTGCTTGGAAGTGCAAGCATTTCCACTTCCCAATTTGGAAGACAGGATGTGCATATACCAGGGAGGGTAGGGAATTGTGCAGCTGTTGTGGATGCTGAGGTAACACAAAGTTATGTAGTAGTTAAGGAAGAGAGGGGATGGAGAAGGGGAGTTTAGACCATAATGGGTGATGGGGCTGTGTTTAAGACATTTAGATACTGGCCTTTGCTGCAGTGGTGTGGAGTGATATCTGTTAGCTTGGGTAGTGACTAGATCGGAAGTCTCCAAAATGAGTTCAAAGAGCCATATGAACTCATTTTGGAGACTTCTGATCTAATCCACTTACAGGGGAAACAGCAGAGAAGTTGTGACTTTTACAAAGCCATCTAGACAGAATTTCCACTGAATGCTTGTCAAGTCTTCTTTTCCTTCTCTCCGTCTATTAAGATAGCTTTAGAGATTCTTTCATTCTTTCTCTCTGTCATGTCTAGCACAGTAGTCTCTGGGTACATAGTATGTACTTAAGAAAGGCTTTCTTTTTACCATTTCAAACATGGTCCATATTGATTGCAATATTTTATTTCCTTTCTCATACCACTGCCTCATAAGGAACCAAGGTCTTGGATTTCATGCAACAATGTCTTGTTAGCATCTTTGACAGGTAGAAATGTATTCTTTGTTTGAACATTTCTCTCCCCCCCCCCTCCCCCCGACACCTTTTAAAAAAAAATTTATTTGTCAAATTTATTCTGCTAAGTAGCCACCAGGGTATGTTTGTTTTTAAATCAAAAATGTTATAGAACATATCCTTTTAATTTTGCATTTCATATATAAAGTTAGCATTGAGTAAATCAGAGAAAGTCTGAAAGTGAATGGGTAGGGTCTATTTACAATATTCATTTAACAGATTTATTGATTGAAGGATAAGGAGCATTTTATGGTGGAAGGAGAACTGGCCTTCTGAGTCAGGAACATCCACCTCTCACACATACTGATGTGTGATGCTGGGCAAATCTCTTAACCTTTCATTTTCCTAATCAGCTCTCTTAGACTTAAGAACAGTTACTCATCTGCTTTGGTAGAAGGAATTTCCCCAGTGGGAAATCCTTACAGCAGTGAAATCACAAGTCTAAACTAAAATTAAATGTATACATTACAGATATTTTCAAATGTATCTGCTTTATTCCAATTTATATGGCAAAATTAGTTAGCTGTGCTATAAATCCCAAGCTTCACATTTAAAACTTCTATTCTGTACTCTTGTCTAGCACTTGTTCATTTTAAATATGTTTGATTAGTGAAAAGAGGCAGCATGGAATAGTGGGTAGAGAACTGGTCTTGAAACCAGAAGACATTAGTTCAGTCCTTCCTCCAAGACATCCTGGCAGTGAGACCCCTGGAAAGTCACAGTGTTTTCCCTCCAGTGCTCTAGGCAGTTCTCTGAAGCTTCTGCCATTGAATTTAGAGTTAGAAGAATCCAAGAAAGGAGTTAGTATATTAAAGTATTAAAGTAGCTATAGCCATAACATATTATACATGTGTACATTTCCCGTGTGTGTGTGCGCATGTGCGTATTTAGCTGCTATGTCTGTGTGCCTGAATACCTATATGTATGTGTGCCCATACATGTGTGTGTGCTCACATTCCACCATGTTGATTACCTGAGTGATCACCAGGACATTTTCTTTCTCTTTTTTTTAAAATATTTTAAAATTTGTTTTCTTGTTTACATCATTCATTTTCATTACATTTTTGAATTACAAATTTTCTCCCCATCTTGCCCCTGCCCCAACCCCAAAACCACAATCTCACTGTAAAGTCCCTACCCGCTCTGCTCTCTTACTTTCTGGTAGGGCAGGGAGGGTCTCCCTATCCTAGCCCCTTTAATTCCTAGTTGCAGGTATTACAGAATTTTAAATTCTAGATTCTTTCGATTCCTCCCTTGTCACCCACCCCCACTGGAAGGACAATCAATTCAATAAAGGCTGTGGATGTGTGATTATACAGGACATCTTCATAGTGGACATATTATGACAGTGATCATCTGTCTCTCCTTCCTATCCCTCCCCCCCCCTTGTTCTGTTCTCTACCCTGTCCCTGTCCCTTTACTGAAGTGTGTGCTTCCAGCATCCCTCCCCCAGACCCTATCATCCCTTCGTATTCAATTCATCCTCTACCCTCTATATACACATATACACATGCTCAGATGTGTATTTATATGCATATGTAGCCTCTTATATGGACATATGTGTAAGTATACATATATATATACATTTGTATTCCCTTCACCTATCCTCATGCTAAGAAAAGTTTCATAAGTTACTATTATTGTTTTTCCATATTGGCATGTAAATAATTCAAATTTGACAAGTTCCTTATGATTTCTTTCCCATGTTTACCTTCTCACAGCAGGACATTTTCTCTCCTCTGGACCCAAGTTTTCTCATCTATAAGAACATAATTGGACTAAGTAGCCTCTGGTCATTCTTCCAACTCTCGATCTCTGATTTCTATATTAAATTCGCTTTTCCAAACCATGACATTTTAAAGAAAAGGGAAATGAAACTTGCAGAAGAGAAGAAGCTTGCTGAAGGTTACACAGATTGTAAGCAGAGCTGGAACTTGATCTCAGTTCCTGTGACTCCCAAGTTAAGCAAATCTTTCTGTTCCCATCATGTCGCCTGCTTAAATAGTGGAGTAGTTTGTCATATGTAGAATGATGATGGGTTGAACAGACACATTGTATTATTTCTTGTGTTTTAGAAACGGTTTATGGAACCATATCCTTTTAGAGCAAAATGAAAAAACCACTATCATAAAGACATAGGCGTATTTTTTTTTTTGCAGGTGAAAGAGGAGCAAGAAATTGTTTTATTTCTGTACAGTGAGTGGTTTTAATCCAGTTCTGAGTAGTTCAGTGAATGTTTTCCCATGTGTGCATTTCTGTGTTGGTCATAGTGGTAGTCTATCATTTGCTAATATTAATATATTTGTGCTTGTCAGTGATGCCATGGGTGGAATATAAGATGGTCCTTTTAGGTCTTCTAGGAGCATGTACTCTTGGCGAGACATATGTACTCAGGAAGCAATTTAGTAATAGTACAAGGTAGTAGTATATGGTGAAATGTGTAAGATGAACAATATAGAATTACCAAGTTATTTGTTATTTACTGAATGTGCTTATTGGCTTTCCACTCTCTGTTCCTTTACATTTTCTTTCTAGGATAAACTTTCTTACTTCCCCACCTCTTATTTTCCTTTCCTTTGCCTTTTCCCAAACTTGTGAAATTTGTACCAGTCATTCAACATCTTTCTCATTTTGCTACCTTTTTCATGTACTTTGTTGACTTACCCCAATTCCCCAAACCAGAAGTGTGATCTGTCTCTTGTCTGACGTCTCTCCCACCGTTGGCAATCTGTTTGTCCTTGTCTTATTGCGCTTGCTATAATCTGTCGTGTACTATAGTTATTTGGGTCATGTGTCTTATATTTGGGGCAACACAAAGCCTGGAGTCAGGAAGACCTGAGTTTGCTTTTTTTTTTTTTTTTTTTTTGGAGGGCAGTTGGGGTTAAGTGACTTGCCCAAGGTCACACGGCTACTTTTTTGTGTTAAGTGTCTGAGGCCGGAGTTGAACTCAGGTACTCCTGACTCCAGGGCCAGTGCTCTATTCACTGCGCCACCTAGCCGCCCCGAAGACCTGAGTTTGAAGGCAGCCTCAGACGATGACTAGCTTGTGACCCTGGTCAAGTCACACTGTTTGCCTCCGTTTCCACATGTGTAAAATGAAATGGAGAAGGAAATGGCAAACCGCTCCAGCGTCTGTGCCAAGAGAGCAGAAAAAAGGGGTCTTGTGGAGTTGGACCCAGCTGAAAAGACTCAGTGATGTCATATGCTTTCCCTTTGTTAGATTACGAGCTCCTTGAGCCTCTTATTTATCTTATCCCCTGAATTGCCAGTGAGTTTGCAATATTATATGTTGAGTGTGGATTAGATAAATTGTTTTAAGTTATCTGCTCTTTTTGGTGTTTTATTCTTGGTTCTTTTTCTAGCTGAGGCTCACATATACAATGTTTTTCCATGCTGTCGTTGATGATTGAATTAAACCATGGTTGTCAGGTTTAATTTTGATCTGCTGGTTCTATAGTAGGAAAAAAAATTATATTATTTAAATGTGTGATTTGTTTGTTTCAGACTTTGCTCCCTAGAGTAAATACTGGTGGGGGAATGATAGGAAAATGAGAGTAAATCATTATTTGAATTCTCCTTAGTAAAATAGAACTGTAGAAGTTTTTTCTAAATACTGAATTTATTTTTAGTTGATGTATATTACTTTAAGGTTATAGAATGCTTATATGCTCATTTGATTGTTTTAACAACCTTGAGGTTGGGTGCTGTTTTTAATGCTTTTATAGTTGAAAGGAATTTACCCAGGGTTACATAGCTTTGTTAATACCTGAGTCAGGATTTGAACTCAGATCTTACTCTGACAGCACTCTTTCTGCTCCACCATGTTGCCTCTCATCAGTAGTTCTATAAACCTCAGTAGATGAAATGTTTAGGGCAGTGATGGTAGCGCAGTTGGACGGAGCACTGAGCCTGGGGTCAGTAAGGCTTGATTTCAGAAATCTGGCCTCAGACTCAAGTCACTTCACCCCTGTTTGCTTCTGTTCCTTCAACTGTTTAATGGGGATAATAATACTAGTGTCTACCTCACAGGGCTGTTGTGAGGTTCAAATGAGCTGATACTCGTGAAGCGTTTGGCACAGGAAGCGTCTGGCACATAGTACTACTTGTTGTTGTTATTATTATGTAGTTAAAGATCACATTTTTAAGAATTAATTTATCTGAAGTATTTTTGACTTTCAGATTATTGTGCATATCTCTTTTCACTTTCAATTTGTATCTTACTTTGGATTGCTGATGACAGAAGGTAGCTTCAGCAAGTACTTAATCTGTTCTTACGTTTTGCTAAGATGTACCTGGGCAAGTGGGTGCAAACATCTTTACAAAGCATCTGCCTCTGCTGGGGACTGTACCACGGGAGCCTCCGAGTTGTTCCTAATGGCCATTGCTTCACTTGTACAGATTATCTCCTGTTATTGGTAATGGCCAGGTTTTTGCTTCTGTCCACAGGGTGTTTTGTTTTATTCTCTACTTTTTGACATGTACTTAACTACTTATTCTCTAAAAGCTGCTGGGCGCACACCCTGCCCCTGAGTAGCTGTAATTCCATCTCTGAAGGGGGTAGAATATGTAGGAAGAAAATGCAAGGTGATTGGAAGAGAAAGAATAAGGATAACTAGTGGATGTGGGAAAAGATCAAAAAGACTTCCAGTGTAGGAGGGTGACTCCTGAGCAGAACCCTGAAGGAAAGCAAGGATTCTAAGAGGCATTGGAGATAATCTGTGCAAAGACGTGGAAATGTGAGATGAATTTCTAAGCTTAGGAAATAGTTGGTAAGTGCAGTTTGACTGGAACATAGATTGTGTGAAGGGAAATGATATGAAATAAGTTTTCTAAGGTTGGTTCTTAAAATGCCACTTAAATTTTAGTTGTTATTATGTTAATTATAATAGGGTTTGCTTTCAGAGAGCATTAAATGGCAGGATTAAGTATATTTTATTCTAGAGACAGTTGGGAGTTTAAAGACTCTGGGGAATAATGGGGTCAGATCAGTGCTTTAGAAAGTTTATTTTGGTAGCTTTGAGAGTGGAATGAAGAGGGGAAGAAAATGCAAGTAAGGAAGACCATTTAGGCAGCTCTTGTATAGTCTAGGTGAGAGGTGATGAGAGAGTGAAGTAATAGCTATGTGAGTAGAGAAAAGGGAATAGATGCCACATATGTTGTGGGTGTGGGGTTGACAATTCTTGGTACCTGCCTGAATGGTTGGTTTGGGAGGGAGGCAGTAGGGAAAGGGAAGAGTCAGGAATGTTTCCATGATTGCAGGACTAGGGAAGCTTGAAAGAAGGCTGAGTTTGAGGGGTGGGGGCAGGCAAGATGACATGTTTTCTTTTAAACATCTTGTCTATAAGATTGGACATACAGGTGAAAATGCCCAGGAGGCATTTGTTGATGTGGAACTGGAGTAGAGAGGTTTTAAAAAGATTATTTTTTTCAGTTGACGAAAATTTTATTTTTCTCTCTCTCCTCCCTCCATTGGGGTGGTGGTAGTGGTCGTGGTAGTAAAAACAACAAAGTTCTTTTAACTAGTATGCATAGTCAAGCAAAATAAAGTTTTCCACATTGTTTTGTTCCTTTTTGTCCCCCCACAAAAGATTCTATAGTCTGATTGCACTTCCTCTATTTGTTCATCTTCCCAGTCAATTACTTTTGAGCTCTTTGCCATGGTAAAACTCTGCTTCCAGAGTGGAGAGAGCTATGTCCCAAATTTCTGGGGTTTTGTGCAGCTGTTGTCAGAGCTACTTCTAGGCACCTGCCTCAGAACTGTGAGGAGGACTCTTCATAGACGCCACAAGCTCTGCCAAGCCAGCACCCCTCACCCCAGGATTGCTACCTAAGACTGTGACCCAGGATCCAAGCAGGTCAAAGCAAGAGCAGTTACTCTCTGAATGGTCACTCGGTCCCCCCATGATCTGTAGGCTCAGGAGGCAGCCACAAAGCAGCAGCTGTAGCCACCACCTCTGCTGCCTTAGGTACAGGGGCAGACCGTGGTCTTCTCTCACCCAGAGTCAACAGAGTTTCCCACTGACCTTTTACTTTCTCTTTGGTGTTTATGGGTTGAGAAGTTTGGAAAGTATGCCAGTGATTCACTCTCCTGAAGAGTGCTCCAGCAGACTGGTTGGGGATGGCGTGGCTCATGCAGGACTGTTCTCTGCTCCCAGCTGGATGTGATAGACCCTTCCTGTTGGCCTAGCAGGCTGCCTTCAGCAGGAGACTTGTTTTTCTCTGTCACTTTGTGGGTTCTGAAGTTCTGAAATTTGTATAGAGTCATTTTTTACAGGTATTGGAGGTGGTTGGAGCCGGAGCTCAAGTGAGTTCCTGTTTTTACTCCGTCATCTTGGTTCCACCCCATAGGTTTTTCCATATTTACCGTATCTAAAATATTCTGCCTCTTTCTGCCACTTGTGTCCCTGTGGGAGATAGGTAGTATCCTTCATCATTTTGGGTCCCCTGGAGTTGTGGTTGACCAGAGAGCTTAAGTCTTTCAGAATTGTCTTTACGTTGTTGTCATGAGGAGTGGAGAAATGGCAGGGTTTGGACATTTGGGAGTCTTTGGTGGATGTTGAGGTGGTAAGTGACCTCTAGGATTGGATGAGATTGCCAACAGAGAGTGTATGAGAAGAGAAGAGTGGTGAGGACAAAGCCTCTGGAAATGTCCTGGTAGATTGCTTAGCTGGTAGTTGTTACTCAGGAGACTAGAAGAGTCAGACAGGGTTTTTCTCCTCAGAAAGAATTTCTTATCCAGTGAGCTTAGAAAAAAGAAGTATTGGTGTTCTCACTTGTCTAAAGCTCATTAAGTACAAGGAACAGAATGAATCAATACAAAGTAATCATTACTGTATGCCAGGCATTAATAAGGAGTCTACAGTTCCTGCCTTCTGGGTACTTAAATTCTAATTTAGGGAATACGTTAAAAAGAGGTTGATGAATATATGTGTGTGACTGCCTGGTTTAGAAATGATTGGGAAGTGGTGAGGTGGCTGATGAGGTAAAAACGTCAGAGCTCAGCTGCCAGGGTAGAGTCCAGATTCTGGTGGCCAGAGAAGGGGTAGAGGGTAGGCAGCTTGGTTTCCACTGGCCCATGTTGTGGACATCTGCCTCTCGGAGACTTGGGGTTTCTATAATTTTCTTTGCCACAAGGGTAGGCCAAGATTCTCCAGTTATCTAGAATTCATGGTAGGAGCTGCCTTTTCCTGGAAGGGGTCTGAATGAATGACTATGAAATTGTCACTGAGTCTAGCTCCTTTTATCTGAGACAAGCAAGAAACTCTCCCTAGGTTTCTTGCTGCTTGAGTGGCCAGTTGTAAAAGGATGCTGTTTGGGAATTTCATTCTGCTGAGTTTAGAAAAAAGAATTCCCTTTAGTTAGATTGCACTGTTGCCCTTTGGGGCCAGTCACAGAACAGGCTTGCTCCTGCCTGAAGCTGTCCACATGTGCCCTCAGCCTTCTCTTTTCTAGGCTAAACAGGCACAGGTCCTTGGACTGATTCTAATGTATACTGTTTTCTTGTATCCTAATCATTCTAGTGAGAGCCTGATTTTGGATATGCTTCATTGTCTTGTGTCCATCCTAAAATTAAGTCTCTGGAACTGAATTCAGTATTCTGGCTAGGGTCTGCCCAGGTCTCATTGTAGCAGAATTATTATCTACCTCAGTTAAGCACCCACTGTATGCAAGGTAGTCTGCTGGTGCTGGGGCTACAAAGATAGAAAAATGAAATAGTTCTGGCTCTCAAAAAGCTTCTTTGTATTGGAGAGATTTTATTTAAAAAATTTAAACTTAAAATTTTTAAAAATTTCACATTGAATTAAACCAGAAAGGGATATTTCCTTATGTACAGTGAATCTTAAAAGTGAGGATGCTCTATGAAACTGAATGTCCATCCTGCTTGCTTTTGGGGGGGAAAAAGCTTACACTAATTCTACATGTTATTTTCAAAGCTGCATTCCCCAGCTGTCCTTAAACCTGAACTTCTTTCTGTTCTCTCCTCTGTGGTTTTTTTTTTCTTTTAAACATTTACTAGCATTTTAAAGAGAAAGCTAAGTGGATGTAATGCTGGGCCTGGAGTCAGGAAGACTTGGGTTTAAATTTTGCCCCAGACATGGGCTGTGTAACCTCGGGCAAGTTATTTAACCTTTGGAAGCCTCAGTTTCCTTATCTGTCAGATGGCAATAATAATAACATCTAATCTTGCAGAGTTGTTATGAGGATCAAATGAAAAAATATTCAGAAAGTGCTTAGCACAGTGCCTGGTGTGGATTAAGTGCTATTTACATGCTGCTTCTGCTCCTTCTGCCTTCTTCCTTTCCCCTGCCCCAGGAGGAAGAGTCCTGTAATCTCTCAAGCTTTATTTACATTGTCCCTTCAACAAAAGCAAAAGAATTTCAGCATTAAACAAAGAAAAAGAATAATAATATTGTTGCTGTTGTAAAAATCAGATACAAAGATTGGAGAACGGGAACAGTATTGTAAGGACAAACCGCTTTGGAGGATTTAGGAACTAACCAACACAATAACCAGAAACAGTTAATAGAGAGCATGTGATGAAAAGTGCTGCGGGTCTTGTGAGGGAAAGAGGTGATAGATTTGGAGAACGGATTAAGATTTTGGGGGCATGGTCAAAGTTGGAATTTGTTTTGCTCTACTAGACCTGTTTGTTACAGGAGTTTGGGGAAGCTGGGTGGCACAGTGGATAGAATGCTGGACGTGGAGTCAGAAAGACTCATCATCCTGGATTCAGATCTAGTCCTGTGACTCAGGGCACGTGCCATTCCTTAACTGTTTGCCTCAGTTTCCTCATCCGTAGCTGGAGAGGGATGTGGCAAACCACTGCAGTATCCTTGCCAAGAAAACCCCTGATGGGTCGCCAAGAGTCTGACAAGACTGAAAAACAATTGAATAACAACAACGAGTTTTGCTTTTCTTATATTCTCAATTGAAGAGGGAAGATGGGGCAGAGGGAGGGAGAGATTGGGTTTGTATACAATTAGAGACACTTGTAGCAAGTGCAATGAGGGCTACTTGAGGTCAAAGTTTAAAAATCAAGAGATTATTTGATTTTGCCCGTTTTTCACTTCTGTTCGTTTATTAGCAAATGCCTCTGTAGGTGAATGTTTACGTGTCATCACTATGGGGAAGAAAAGGGTGCCTGCACACAAAACTCAGGTGGCCAGAGGAAATGGATTAGATAATATTCTTTAGATTGGAGTGGTGTACTGCAAATGAGATTGGAGTGGTGTGCTGCAAATGAGAATCTGCATTTGGGGAGATCACAGGCCAGGCTCTTTCCAAGATGGTTGGGGTGGGGCAGTTCTAAAGATGACTTCCCAACTTACAATTTAGGGAGGGGAATCCAGTCTCAGTATGTGTTGGAACTGTTCTCTCCTTTTCAAGGATTTTGTGATGGTGGTTGGTGGAAACAAGAAATAAATGTGTTACTTCTGCCTCCACAACTGTCCTGTACTGTTTTTGAACACTGTGATTGGTAGAGGGGAACGAGAAGATGAAAGAGGAATGTTCCATAATTGACTGAATCTTAATTCCCCAGGATTTGGAGGATCTTTTCTGTGAAATCACCCAGACTAGGATTTATTTGTGAAATTATTGTTGTGGAGTCATATCTTGACTCTTTTTGATCCCATTGAATGTAGCACACCAGTCTTTTCATAACCTCCACCATCTCTTGAAGTCTGTCCAAGTTTGTGTTAATTGTTTCTTTGACACTATCCATTTCATCCTTTGCTGTCTCCTACCCTTTTGACTTCAGTCTTTCCCAGCCTCAGGTTCTTTTCCTGTGAGTCCTGTTGGGGGCAGGGCCAAGATGGCGGCATAGAAGCAGCAAACTTTCGCAGCTCCCACAAGCCACCCCAAATACCCATAAAATACGACTCTAAACAAATTTTAGGGCTCCCAAACTCAGAAAAATGCAGAAAACATATTTCTCGCTGAAGGCAGCTTGGCAGGAGGGGCTCATCTTGACAGGCTGGGGACCGAGGCCAGCCCAGCCCAAAACGAAAAACGCTGCCAGTCCCCAGAGTGGTTGGGAGGAGCCAAGCAGTTTGCCTGAGAGAAGATCTGCAACATCTGGAGCAATCTCCACATCTGTCAAGCCAGGAAGAATTAAGGACTAGAGAAAAGTCAGTGAAAGTGAAGCTTTCAAGCTAAATTTGGGGAAGGAAAAGCAGTTAGGCCAATCTGCCCCCAGGGCAAGGAAGGAGCGTGAGGTGGCTGTAGTAGCAGGAATGGCTGAAAGCAGCAACTGCCTCCACTTGGTGCTTCAGACCTCCTGGCCTACAGACCCAGCAAGGGAACTGAGACAATCAAATCAGAGCCAAGGGCATTGAGTGGCCTGGATCTGAATCGGGGTCTTGGGTGGTGGTACTGGGGTATGCTTTCAGTAAGCCAAAACTGGTGGGGGTTGGAGCACCCCCCCTAATAGCTCTGGCAGCTGTGAAAACCCCAGTGATTTGGGACAGAGCTTTCCCCCCTGGAAGCAGAGTTCCACAGAGCTAAAAAAAAAAAAAACGAACCCAACCAATTAATTGACTCGCCAACATGAGGAAAAGGAAGCAAAATAAGAACAGCAATAAAACTCTAGAATCCTTTTTTGTAGACAAAAAGGATCAAAGCATGGAATGAGGAAGACAATAGTCAAAACTCCCACACTAAATGCTTCCAAGACACTCAAAGATTGCCTACAAGCAATAGATCAACTGAAAAAGGACTTTGAAAAACAAATAAGAGAAGTGGAGGAAAAATTGGGAAGAGAAATGAGAATGATGCAAGAAAATCATGAAAAGAAAGTCAACAACCTGACTGAAGAAA
>JAQQSW010002898.1:0-14826 GCA_028646575.1 Pseudocheirus occidentalis
TCTTAATTCCCAGTTGCATGTAGTTAATAATAATAATACATATATATTTTTAATATTTGATTATAGAACTTTAAATTCTAGATTCTTTCCCTTCTTCCCTCATCACGCACCCCCACTGGAAAGACAAGCAATTCAATACAGGCTGTACATGTGTAGTTACGCAGAACATCTCCACAATGGACATATTGTGAGAGACTGATTATATGTCCCTCCTTCATATCCTGCCCCACCTTGTTCAATTCTCTACCCTGTCCCTTTAATGTACTTCCAGCAACCCTTCCCCCCACCCTGCCCTCTCCTCTGTCATCCCACCTCTCATCCCCATCCCCCCTTCTGTCCTGTGTGGTAAGATACCCAGTTTAGAGTTTATGCCATTCCTTCCCTAAGACAAATTCAAGGAGAATAAGGTTGACCCTTTCCCTTTTGCCTTCCTGTTCATCCCTTCCATTGTAACAATTATCCTTAGCCTCTTCTATATGAGATGATTCCTGACTCAATTTTTTAAAAAAATCTACTGAGGCTTCTTCTAACCTAATCAGACCTGAGGGATTCTTGACTCCATTCTGGCCACATTTGTTATCACTGAAACTTTGCTTCCATGGGGAAAAGGAGGGAAAGGAAGGCCTTCCTACTCAAATGAACCAAAACCAGAACAATGGATATCAAACACCAGCCCTGTGTTTGATACTTGTAATCTTACAAACTTAGTAAATCTTTTCTTTTTTTTGTTTTTGGAGAGAGGAAGGTAAGCCAATTGGGGCTGAGTGACTTGTCCAAGGTCACACAAGTGTCTAAGGTCAGGTTTGAACTCAAGTTTTCCTGATGCCAGGGACAGTGCTCTATTCACTGTGCCACCTAGCTGCTACATAAAATCTATTCTTGTATAACCCGTTTTACTTCTATTGATTCAGTCATTAATAATTTTATATCATCTTAAGACTTGAGGTTAGGCCAGCATCAGCAGCTACCTCCTACACGGCAGCACCTATGTTTTTCATCTGAAAAACTGAAATTTAATAATAATAATAATATGCTACTCAAATTTACAGGGCTATTATGAGTCCTAAATGAGATCATGTATTTATTAGGGTACTGTGTGCCTTAAAGCACTTAGATAACATATTTGTGCAATTTATTATAGTCCTCTGATGTTGGGCTTTGGTGATGCCAGAGTGGAAAAGCTAACTCCTGTTCAAGGAAGGGGTGGAGATCTGTAGTTGTCCAGAGCTCTTAATTATGTCCACATATTCCCTGGCTCTTTAGTCACTGTAAAAAGATTCCTTAGAGGTTGACAATATTTGTTTGGCGTTACAGCACAAGATCAAGCCCAGGCATGTTTATGACAGAACATGAAATGGTTGATTGGACAAAGTGGATAGAGAGAGAGAGAGAAAGGCAGAGACAAACAGACAGAGAATGTCTTGTGAGTCAGTGCTGAGTGTGTATAGAGAAGTCTCTGCCCTCAAAGAGCTTATTAGAGTCTAATGAAGGAGGAAAATGGAGAGAGCATACCCCAAAGATCAGTCCCTGGCCCTAAATGGATCTTGACAAAGGGAAAGAGAAACTGTGCTTGTTTTACAGCAGCCCCACAGCAGCATGGCAGGGAGACTCAAGCTGAGAAGAGGCAGTCACCAGGAGAATCACAAGGAAACAGGAAGAAGTAAAGGTTTCTGGCTGAGGAGCAGAAGTAAAACAAACTGGAGACGAAAGGAGAGAACTCACTGCATTTGAATAGGGAGAAAGGTCACCGAAAGGACCTTGCTATATTGGATGAAGGGACTTCAAAGGTCTGCAGTGAAATGTTAAATAATCTTTAAAACAAGACAGTTATTCATGCACTATGAAAGTCATATGAAGAAAGGTCATAACACTTTCCTCCAAAGAAGAGTCACCCCCAAGCCCTCTAGGGCTTAGAAAGAAGGCAAAGAAAGCAAATGAAAGGGAGGACACTGTCAAATTGGCGTTGACCAGACTGAAAAGATAAAAGCTACAGATGCCCACAGAAGCCTGCATCAACAAATTCCCTGTCTATTTAAGCAGGTAGATGCCTTGTTTGGATGCTAGTGACGGCTGCTGGGTTTGTTAGTGGATGATCCCTCCAGCACCTGGGTTTATCTGTAACAGAGCTGGGGTTACTGAATGGGTGGATCATGAACAAGAAAGTGAGATGTTCAGTTCAACTCTTTATTTAACATTGTAACGCCATGCACAAGCAGATTCCTAAAAGAATGCTACTGTGAACAGCTTTTAAGGTTCAGATTACACACTATAGTGAACACTCCATTTATTCCATTAAAAATCAAGGCAAACATTCACAACAAATTACAATATAGTGTTTACAACATCTTAAAATTAGTTAATACATAGTTTCCACTACAGCGGCCATAATATTTAGAACAAAGAACAATAGAATAATCATCTGGTTTCCCTAAGGGGGAAAGCCTCCTTACTTAATCATCCAATCAATTCACAAGACAATAATCAATACTTAATCATTCAATCAATTCACAATACAATAATCAATCTTCCACTCATGGGGCAATTATAAACTAACTTAGTCATTTATCTAGCAATCAGTCACCAAGTATCATTAATCACTAAATACAATCATTAGAAAACTACACAAACCCTCCACCCCTTGGTGTCCAGCAAGCTTCCATTTCATCAGGCATTTGATATCTGAGGAAAGGCCTTTTCTTCATCTGGAGTCAGGATGGTCTCTCAGATTCCCTGGATCTCCTTCCATGGTTCCAGCTCTTACCTGAATTCATCAGTCACCTGGATTCAGAGGCAGACAGCTCTCAGGTCCTCATCCAGTCCTCAGGGCAGTCCCTGGCACACACCAAAGTTCACAGGGCCCAGCACATTTCAAAACCTTCAGGATTTCTGTTGCCAGGAACTCAAGGATACACCAAGCCACAAACCAACAAAAGCTTATCTCAGTCATGCTTCTTCAGTCCTCTAGCAGTTTAGCTGGCCCTAGGAATCTCAGCTTTCCAGACGGCCTTGCAGGCAGCAGCAGCAACACTGGCCTTTCAGGAGCCAGCAATAGCCACTTTGGCCTTCACCAGATTCTGGTCTCAAGAAAAACTGCAACTCAGTTCTTCAGTCCAGCAGCCCAGCTCCCAGATGCTGGAACAATTCTGTTTCTGCCACCAGGAGCCACCAGGAGGAAGATTCCTGATTCTGTCTCCTCTGGAGCTCTTCTTAAATACACACACTGGCCTCCTGTCTCAGCAACCCCCTTCTGCCACATCAGCAACAGGAGACAGAGTTCACGCCCTCTATTTTCTTTCAAGAGACACTTAGCCCAAAGTTACTAAGGGCTAAGTATCTGCTAATTAACTACAGTTACAAATATGTACAGAAACTGGGTCTGAGAAGTGGTTAGAGAGATTATTTACAATACTTGTTCAAGATTACAGGGCAAATTGGAATGAGTTAAGACTCTGAGAACTCTGATGTCTTAATTTCCCATATAGTGCTCAGTACTCTGTTCTTTCATTTTTTTCTTAAAACTACTTTCTTCAAGTTTCAAAAAGAGGACCCCTTGGTTTGTTGTCTGACTGATAACCCAAGCCCCAAAATCAGTCTCTATCTTCAGTCTCATCCAGATCTTCCCATGGGATTTCCATTGTTTAAAACAATCCACCCTGTGGCTCCAGGTAAGATGTAGAGTTCAAGACAGTTAATAGCCTTATCTAACATAGCAATAAAAACTGGATTTTGTGAGAGTCTGGACTATCCCAATAAAAAGCACAACCTCTTGTCATTCAAACTATATTGCTTAATTTATTATGGTAACTTGTAATTTTAATTATGTGGCCTGGATGTTCACTTTACAGATGTTGCTAGTAGAATATTTACAACACATAATTCTGTCATTAAACAAGTGAACTTTAAGAAATAGCTGTGCCTTTAATTCTGTACTATTTATTTACAGAAGCATAGATGAGTTTTCATTTTAAGGGAAGAATCCTTTCTATAGGCTTAGTTCAGTTATTTGGAGTTCTGACACCAGTGTTTGGCCCTATTAACCCTTAAATTAAGCTATTCCCACAGGGAATCACAAGATCAGAGATTTCGAGCAGGAAGGGACTTCAAAAGCCATCTAGTCTAACCTTTTAATTTTATGGAGGAGGAAACTGAGGCCAAGAAAGTATAAGTGATTTGCCCAAAGTCATATAAATATTAAGTCTCAGAAACAAGACTTGAACTTCGGTACTTTCACTCCAAATTCAGCCTGCTTTCAACTGCACCTTGCTAGCCCTTTAGTTGGAACCATTCTACCAGACCCTCAACTCAAGTGAAGGGCATTTGAGCTTAAGCTGAATCCAGTTGATGACATCAAAGGTCAAGGGTTCTTCTTAGACTACTCAGAAGCATGTGTGACTACTGTGAGAGGGATAGATCAATTTCCAATACCATGTCAAGTACCCATATTTTCAATGTGAGTAAAGCTTGTGTTTGTTGGGATAAAAAGCTCTGATTTAGGGGTTCTTAACCTTTTTTGTTACTGACTCCTTTTGGCAGTCTGGTAAAGCCTAAGGATTCCATTTCAAAATAATTTTTTAACCACATAAGACAAAATGCATAAGATTACAAAGGAACACAGTTATAATGAATTATAGTTATCAATTTTTTAAAAAAGCAAATTTATAGACTCCAGCTTAAGAATAGCCCTGTTCTAAAAGAAGACCCCCACAGAGAGCAAATAAGCCAAATCACCATTCCCATGAACATTGTGGACATAGCCAGAATCTAGATACAAACTCCTAGAGAGGTAATATATATCATTACTATGGTGACTCCACGCATAGCTCCATAATCCTAAACCAATAATCTTTGGGTCTCCAAATGTATGAAAACAATGCTACAGAAGACAAGAGAAATGCCAAAAAGTTATTTGATTCTGAAATTTTCTAAAACCAAGCTCACCAGATTTTTGAGAAATACTGTCATAGTGGAAAAAGAATTAGATTTCAAATCAAAAGACCTGGGTCCAAGTCCTGGCTCCAACACTAACAAGCTATGAGGCTAGAAGCCAGTCGCTTAACTTCTCAAGAGCTTCAATGTTCTCATCTACTGCACAAAAACAAATATGGCAATATTTTAACGCTTATATCATTAGATTGTTGTAAGGAGAGAGCTTTGCAAACCTTAAGTGATTTAGATATCACACTATCATCATTTTATGCTCACTGGAAAAAACAAACTGAAGGAATCCTACCAGAACCAGACTATGGTTTTCAATATCAATACTGTCCAACTTGGGAGTTGAGTTGTTGTTTTTTTTTTAATACTAAAGCAGTTCCCATTTTATTAGTCTCCAAAAGAACCTACAATCTATATTATTAGCTCAGTGATGAGATCATTTTCTTCTGTTTGTTGCAATGAAAGGATGGTTTTAATCTTCTCAAAGTCTCCCACTATGTCTATTAACAACATTCACCCCACTGTGAGAATGCATATAAAACCTCTATTGGATATCTCAAAGTAGATTCCTCATAGGCATCTCCAGCTCAATATATCTGAAACAAAACTCCTTATCTTTGCCCAAAAACTCATCCCCATCTCCTGAACTTCCTTATTTGAGGAAAGGGCATCTTTCCAGTCAACTAGGTTTGCAACATCAGAGTTATCCTATGTTTCTTATTCTCTACCACTACCAAGAGTTAAAAAGTCTTGCTATTTCTACTTCCATGACACCCCCTGCATCTGCAGTCCCATGACCACTAACCTAGTTCAAGTTCCTCTTGTCTGAATTATTGCAGTCATCTCAGAACTGGTCTCCCTACCTCAAGTTTCTTCCCTTTTCAGTTCAACCTTTACACAGATTATGAAGTGATTTTTCTTTTTTCTTTTTTTTTTTTTTTGCTTTTTGTTGGGGGGAGGGCAGGGCAATTGGGGTTAAGTGACTTTCCCAAGGTCCAATAGCTAGTAAGTGATAAGAGTCTGAGGCTACATTTGAACTCAGGTCCTCGTGATTCCTGGACTAGTGCTCTATTCACTGTGCCACCTAGCCACCTCCCAAAGTGATTTTTCTAAAGCACCAGTCTGACCTTGTCATTTCATTACTCAGTATGCTCCAGTGATTTCCTATCACATCCATAGTCAAATACAAGGTTCTTCTGCCTGGCATTTAAAAGCCTTCATAATTTGGCTACAATCTATCTTTCTAACCTTATTATATCATATGTAATATTTCCTTTCACACTTTATTTTTCAGTTTATTATTTATTTTTAACATTCTCTTTTTTTTAGTTCCAAATTCTATCTCACCCTTTAGTCTCTCTCCCATCCACTGAGAAGGGAAGCAATATAAAACCAATTATATACATGAAATCATGCAAAAATATTTCCATACTAGCTAAATTGAAAAACAAAAAGCAAGAAAAATAAAGAAAGTAAGAAACTTATACTTTAATTTGCACTTAGAGTACATCAGTTTTCTCTGGACTTGGATAGCAATTTTTCATCATGGATCTGCTGGAATTTTCTTGAATCATTGCATTGATCAGAGCAGCTGTCTTTCACATTTGATCATCATTATAATATTGCTCACTTCACTCTGCATCAGATTTTTCTGAAACCATCCTTCTTGTCATTTCTTAAAGTACAATAATATTCCATCACAATCACATAATACAACTTGTTCAGCCATTCTCCTCTTGATGGGCATCTTCTCAATTTCCAATTCTCTGCCATCACAAAAAGAGCTGCTACAAATATTTTTGTACATATAGGTACTGTTTCTCTTTTATCCTTTTGGAATGCAAATCTATTACTGTTGGATCAAGGGTGGTATTGACAGGTCCAAGTTTTAAGCCCTTTGGGTATAGTTCAAAATTGTTCTCCAGTTCACAACTCTACCAATAGTTCATTAATATACCTATTCTCCCACATCCCTTCAGTATTTTTCATTTCTGATAGTTATATGGTAGCATCTCAGACTTGTTTTAATTTGCACTCCTCTATTAAATGGTGGTTTAGAGCATTTTTTCATATGAATACAGATAGCTTTAATTTCTTTTTCTGAAAACTGCCTATTTATCTCCTTTGACCATTCATCAGTTGGGGAATGGCTCTTATTTTTATGTATTTGACTCAGTTCCCTATACATTTGAGAAATGAGGTCATCATCAGAGAAACTTGTGTAAATTTCTTTATATTACTTCATTTTCTATGGATACCTGTTAGCATAATGTAATTTCCCTGATTATCTCTTTTAATTAGGACTATTTTTGTTTCTGCAGCCAGCTATTTGGTACAGTAGATAAAGTGCTAGGCCAGAAGTCAGGAAGACTCATCTTCCTCAGTTGAAATCTGGTTTTGGATTAATAGCTGTTAACTTAAAGCTGTTTTTGTCTCAGTTCCTCATCTATAAAATGAGCTGGAGAAGGAAATGGCAAAGCACTCCAAGAAACCCCCAAATGTGGTCACAAAGAGTCAGACATGACTGAAATGACTAAAGCACACAAAAAATACCCACAAATTTTTGTTCTTGCTTTGTTTGAGATCATGTTTGCTACCCCGTCTCTAACTCTATCTTTCTGTTTCAAATGTATACCTTGTAAATAACATACTATTAGATTCTGAATTCTGTTTCTAATCCATTCTGCTATCTGCTTCCATTTTATGGGTGAGTTCAACACACTCATATTCACAGTTATGATTATTAACTGTGTATTTCCCTCCATCCTATTTTCTTCTGTTCATCCTTCTCTCTCTCTTTCTCTCTCTCTCTCTCTCTCTCTCTCTCTCTCTCTCTCCCTCTCTTTCTCTCTCTGTCTCTCTGTCTCTGTCTCTCTCTGTCTCTGTCTCTCTGTCTCTCTCTCTGTCTCTGTGTCTGTCTGTCTCTCTCTCTCTCTTTTTTTTTTTTACCTAGCCCCTCCTCTGTTTGGCTTCTGACCACTGCCTAATTTAATCTATTATCCCATTTATCATAACTTTCCCCTTTCCTTTATCCCATTCCCTTCCAACTTTCCTCCTGGGTAAGATCGATTTCTATAATCGAATGTGTATACATATTTTCTCTTCTCTTCAAACCAATTATATAAAAAATGAAGTTAAATCATTGCTGACCTCTTCTACCCATCCCACCCCCATTTTAACTCCACTGTAAAGGCTCTTCATTATGTACATATTTAATGTGAAATAATTTTCCCTATCCTTCTTCTCCCTTTCCCCTTTCCTCAGTGCATTTCCATAGGCTGGAAAAATGAGCAAACAACAAAAAAGAATTTGACCTTAAAAAGTTGCTATAGTACAATAGTATTCTATTACATTGATATACCAACCACAATTTGTTCAGCCATTCCCCAACTGACCTCAATTTCCTATTCTTTGGTACTACAAAAAGATCTGTTATAAATATTTTTATACATGTCAGTCCTTTTCCCTTTGCAAAATTTGCTTTGAGGCATTATTTTAAAGTGATTTGGAAGAGAATGTTAGGAGAGTTCACTTGGTTTACTGCCTCTACTCTGCCATCCTGACTCCACCTCTGATCCTTTTCACGCTTTCTCCAGTTCAGCCAAACTGACCCTCTTGGTATTTGTGACACACATTACTCTATCTCTCTTTTCTGTGTCTTTGCACAGAACATCCCCAAACCCTGGAATGTATTTCTTCCTTACCTCTAAACCATAGAATCCCAGAGTTTCCTTGAAAAATCAAGCTCAAATATCACCTTCTACAGAAGGCCTTTCCTGAACCCTCCATTTACTAGCACTTTCTCTTCACAAGGATTTTGTATTTATGAATTTATTGATTTATAGACATTCTTTAACAAGAACATGCTGTTTCTCCCAACAGAATATAAACTCTTTGAGAAAAAAAGACTTTCTTTTTTGTCATTGTATCCACAGGGCCTAGCATAGCACCTGGTACATAGGAGTTGTTTAATCAATACTGATTGATTGCATGCAGTAAATAAAATTAAATGTTATACACCTGGTTTCCTTCTGAGTCATACAAAGCTGAGATAAACATTTTAATGAGGAAATGAGATGTGACCTATATTTGGAGATTTTCAAAGAGTTCTGGGGGTATATCCAAATTTTCACAGATTCAGTATATACAAATTTTTTTAACCGGAGGGATATTCAGTAATCATGACTGAGCCATACCAATATAATAAAGATAATGATAATATCTATGTTAAATTACAGATTTACTACTATGGTAATAAAGCTACCATATAATCAAAATGTATAAATGATCTGAATATTGAAGGTCAGAGCATTTAAGAAAAATTAAATAGCGGCATAAATCAGATACTTGTCATACCTATAACTAGGGGGTGGATTTCTAATCAAATAGCAGGTAGAGGTGATCACAAAAAAATAAAATAGATAATTCCAATTATTTGAAAAGTTTTGAAAAAACAAAAATGCCACATGTAGTACAAAAATAAATGTCTAATTGGTTAAAAAATAATCCTTAGCATCAAATATCTCCAAAATATATAAGTAAATAACAGAAATATGACTAAAAGTTGTTCCCTAATAAATTAATGGTCAAGGGATCTTAAGTTATCAAAAGAATTGCAAAAAATTAACAACCATATAAAACAGTGGTTCTCAACCTTCCTAATGCTGCGATCCTTTAATATTCATATGTGGGTGGACCCACCTGGAGAAGAAATAGATGAGCAGTGTCTCAGTTCCTAAAATCATCAGAAATATGTTTTCCGATGGTCTTAGGTGACCCCTGTGACCAGGTCATTCGACCCCTCAAAGGGGTCATGACCCACAGGTTGAAAACTGCTTATATAAAAGAACACTCCAAATCACTAATAATAAGAGAGTTCTAAGTCCAAATGGCTGTGGAGATTTGCCCACTTTCTTAACACTGATTTAGGAAGTTTCAGAATACCAAATTCTTCTTCAAGGAAACACAGAACTTAAAATAAGATAATAAAGCATGCCAGCTTTATTGATTGGAAATATTGACAAAATTAAAAGCAATCAGGAAGAATGATAGAAACATGTCAGGTTCCCTGGACCCCAGGTGAAATCTGGCACCCCTAGAGGCCCCAGTAGAAACAGCATGCCCTCTCCCAAACCAGCAAAGTCTGGTGGCCTTTGAAAGGGTTCTTATCTGGGTCTTGTGGAACTAGGCATTGGTGAGAGTGAGAAGTCTGCATCTCCGGGGGCAAGCCTATTATTGGGGAAGGGAAGAGAGGTGAGAAAAATTCTTCATTTCTCTCCAGGTTACAATCCTGACTCCCCACCATAACCTTCTCTACCTTGCCCCAGAACCACATTATTTTCATTTCCCACCCTTTCAATCTCCTACCCTTGTCAGCTTCCTTTCATGGGCTGTCTTACCCCATGAAAGGTAGAGGCTGACCTTTTTTCTACCTGTATTTGTATTCCCAGTGCATAACACAGTATCTGGCACATAGTAAGTGTTTAACAAATGCTTCTTGACTTAGCTTCACTGGAGTAGACTCTTGGGAAATCAAAAGCTGGTTTATATTCATAATCCCCACCAGTGGAGAAAAGAATCTCTAGGCTGTTACTTTTGGTCTTACTATGACACAAATGACTCAGCAGTTTTTTTCATTGGGGGTGTGAGGGGGTACTTTGTTTAGTAGGTAGATGAAGATTCTGTATTCCTCCCAGCAAACTGGCAAAGATAATAAAAGATAATAATATTCCATGATGGAGTGATTGTGGAAAGTTAAGCATGTAAATGCAGTGTTGGTGAACCTGTATATTAGTTCAATAATTCTGGAAAGAAATTTGGATTTATGTAAAGGAAGGGACTAAAATGTCTATATTTCTTGACACAGAGAGCTCATTGTTAGGCATATATCCCAAGGATGTTAGTGACTTATAAAAAGGAGTGGAGGTCCTACATGCTACAAAATACTTACAGGAGAGCTTTTTTTTTTTTAGTAGCAAAGACCTGGAAACAACATGATCTATATCAATTAGAAAAAGACTAAACAAGTTGTAGTTCATTAAAATAGTACTTAAGAAACAATTAAGAGTATGAATACAGAGAAGTTTGGGAAAATTTATATGAATTGAGCAAAGTGAAGTAAGCAGAACCAGGAAAACAATGCACAGAATAGTAACAACAGTGTAAATGGAAAGAATAATAAGAACAATGTTTTCTTTTTATATTTAAAAAAACCCTTTAAATGGAGCTTCAAGAACCTTGGCCAAAGTAAGGTAAATGGAATGGGGAGACAGTTATTTCCTATAGTTAAGAAAAACTCCAAACTATTCTATTAGACAGGTGTGCAAAACTCTTTACCTCCTTAGAAATAGTTTTAAATTTTATGAGGGTCTAGCCTATGTGAAATGATAAAATAAAATAATATAGTAACATTCTTTGTAAACCATTATTTGACTATGAGCTATTACTATTGTAACCCCAGTACCAAAGCTCTTTGATATGAGACTCTTTCCTCATTAGTAGAGAGATAAATGCCCTGTCGTGTGTGATATTGAGTCTTAGAGCTCTGCGGTCTCTTCAGGTGCTTCTGACTTCTAGCTTTGAGAGGGAAAATAGATGAAGCTAATCCCACTTCAGTTTGCTGAAGGAAAAGACTCTGGAAAGAGGTAAGTCTGGCAGTCACTGTCATGTCCCTATCAGCTGGCTAGACTACAGCCTTCCTCTTGGGTGAGGTCTAGGAGAGAGAGGAAGAGAGAGACTGTCGAGCAAATTTATTCAAAGCTTGAAAAGAACTGAAAAGTTCTCCATTTTCATTTTTGGTAACTCTACCCTGCCCCTGATATAGGGCAGGGCATTTATCTCTACCAATGAGGAGAGAATCATTTTATCAATGGGCTTTGGCACTGGGATTATATTGTTATCTCTACAGTATCATGTCCTTATCATACAAAGTTTTTTGATTTGAGGAATGGCTAAATAAATTGTGGTTCATAAAGATAATAAAATATTATTTCATTTAAGAAACAATGAATACATCAAATATAGAGAAGTTTGGGAAGATGCATATGAATTATTGCAAAGTGAAGTAAGCAGAACCAGGAAAACAATACACAGAATGTCTATCATACATGGGTCCTTTGATTTCTTATACATGTAACTTACTTTTTTTAAAAGCCATTCTCTACACCTAGAAAAAAATCTTAATTTATTTCTTCTGTCCCTTCTTTCTACTTCATTTCTACCATTCTTTCAAAACCCACAGAAGGAAAGTAGTAGAAGGAGGGGGGAAAGCAGAAGACAGAGGCAGAGACAAATAGCAAGCTGAAACTAAGGAAAATAAACATGCTCTTTGTATTTTGGAGATAAAGAAGGCAACATCAATGGATACCTAGGAAGAAAGGTAAATGAGTCCCTCTTTACCTGCCTTTGCTGTGGATAGAACACAGGGTCTAGAGTTAGGAAGACCCAAGCTCAAATCTGTTCTCAGACACTTATTAGTTGTATGACTGTGTGCAGGTCATTTCATCTGTCTGCCTCAGTTTTCTCATCTGCAGAATGAGAAGAATAACAGCACCTACATCCCAGGTTTGTTGTGAAGGTCAAATGAGATAACATTGTAAAGCCCTTAGCACAGGACTTGGTACATAATAAGCATTATATAAATATTGTCCCCCAGCTAATGAAATGACAAAGGAGAAATGTACCAGAATATATTTCATACTAAAGCACAGGTCACTAGAATAAGAAGATCAGTAAGACCCGAATGTTTGTCAACCCCTTTTTGGCTAGAATTCAATCAACCTGAAATAAGGGAATATGCAAGGAATTATTATTAAGCAATCTTCCTTATCTCCCTTTTCTTCTTCAGTTCTGTGCCTTCCTGTCTTGAAATCTCTCCATTACTATATCTATTAATAAAGTACTTTGCAAAACTTAAATCACTATAGAAGTGAACAAATACTGCTTTGGTTCCAGGTCTCTGTTACTACTAATATCAATGTCTGGGAGCATTTAGAATAACCAGAAAGTAAAGGGGTAGTTTTTGAACTGCTTTCCCCCTACTGGTAGAGCAGAGCAGGTGGAGAATTGTCAAATCTGCCAATAACAACAAAGTTCATTTGAGGAAGCATTATTCAAAATGAGAAAGAATACTATAAAATCGCAGGCATTTGATAGCGAGCAGAAGAGTAAACCACATCATTTTAACAAACTCCATCTTTTTTTTATTCTTTTTATTAGAAATGTAGGCTAAGCAGTAAATAAATTTTTTAGGTACCTCTTCCATCCAAGTTTGAGAAGGAAGTAGGAGATGCAAGAATTCCTAGCCCTCTTGGAAAGCAGAGCACAGTATTTTCCTATCTGATGGAACTAAAAAGAAAAAAAAACCTTCTTTAATATAGCAAGTGTTTGCAGAGCTGACTCTCAGGAGAGTTAAATCCGGGTTGGTCTGGCTTTAGCTGATAAAGACAGTAAACAGATTGTGTGATAGAAGTCAGTAATCCTCAACAGATACCTAATAACTGACGATAGAAAAACATAAGACTCATCTCTTCCTTCTTGGCAGAGGGCTTGGATTTTTGCATTTTAAAAGTATTTACAATGCATATGGTTTGCAGACCCCACTCTCCAGAAGCCGGGGCAATGTCCCCTGCCTGGCTTTCACATCTCTCCACACATGAGCTCTTGGGCAGGCAGCCAGGTAATCATTTGATTTCAAAAATTAAGTGTTAAACTTAGACAGTCAGGGTAGGGGTGACAACGCAGAGAGGGGGAAACTGGAGAGGTGGATGTCTAAGCATAAACTTCTGAAAAGGGGGCAAGGTGACCAGATGGGACAAGTTGAGTAAGCATTCTACAAATGTTGTTGTTATTATTTTATCTCAGGCTGGATAATGAAATGGCAAAGGAGAAATCTACCAGAATCTATTTTCTAGTAAAGCATATGTGCCCAGAACAAGAAGGTCAGCAAGACGTCCGTCCGTAGCGGCTAACGCTTCCCAGTCCTTTTACTGCTAGGACTCAATCAATCTAAAATATGGGAATGTGTCAGGAACTATTATTAGGAGTCTTCATGATCTCATTCGGAAGTACTTTTCTTCTTCAGGTCTGTGACTTCTCTTGAAAACTCTCTGGACATCAACCACTACCATATCTATTATTCCCAAGTTACATTTATTCATATCTGGGGAAGCCAGGAAGATAGATTTAAAGCTAGATAGAAACTTAGGAACCTTTGGATATAAACCCCTTTTTTTTTAGGTTAAAAAAGCTGAGGCCCTGGGGCAGCTAGGTGGTACAGTGAGTAGAGCACCGACTCTGGAATCAAGAGGACATGAGTTCAAATCCAGCCTCAGACACTTAACATTTACTAGCCTGTGACCTTGAGCAAGTCACTTAACCCTAATTTCTCTGCACTCCCCCCTCCAAAAAAACAAACAAAAAAAAAGCTGAGGCCCAAAGAGCTTAGATTATTTGCCCAAGGTCACACAGGATCACACAATCACAGATTTATAGCTGGAGGGAAACTTAAAGACCATCTAGTCCAACTGTAATGGTAATCAATTTGTTGGATATTTAGGGCTAAGTATCAAAAGTGTGAGCTCTGTCTGGAAGGTGTGAGCTCTGTCTGGAAGGTGTGAGCCTTGTTTGGAAGGTGTGAATTCCCCTGTTGACATGGAAGAATGCTATTGGCTGAGACACTCTCCTGTTGACTTGGGAGAAGGCCAGTGTTTAGAAGCAGGAGAATTTTATAGAGACAGACAGATTTTGGATTTGGTTCCTCAGTGAAGCTGACTAAAGATATGAACAGGATGGGACTTTGTTTGCTGGTGGCCTGGCTGATCCTTGAGTTCCAGGCAAGAGAAGTCCTGAAGGGTTTGACATGTGCTGAATCCGGTGAACTTCAGTGTGTGC
>JAQQSW010002899.1:0-14826 GCA_028646575.1 Pseudocheirus occidentalis
AGAGAACCTAACTTCATGACATATCTTTTTTTTTTAAACAATCTTTTTTTTAATTTTTTATTTTTTTGCGCTTTTTTTTGGAGGGCAGTTGGGGTTAAGTGACTTGCCCAAGGTCACACAGCTAGTTTGTGTGTGTGTGTGTGTGTGTGTGTGTGTGTGTGTGTGTGTGTGTGTTAAGTGTCTGAGGCCAGATTTGAACTCAGGTACTCCTGACTCCAGGGCCGGTGCTCTGTTCACTGCGCCACCTAGCTGACCCCATGACATATCTTAATAGTGATTTCATTCTTCAAAAGATGGAGGAAGCAACATAGAGAGTTAAATGTTCTAAATTTGATTCTGATCAACAAGAAGAATTAATTTTTATTTGTTTGTTTTTGCTTATTAGAAACTACGGGAGTTAAAGAGCTTGCAGATCTTATACATGATTGTATGCCACCAGGGGAGGGGGAAGAGGGGAAGGAAGGGGAGAAAAACTGAAACTCAAGTGATTCTGGAAATGAATCTTGTAAACTAAAAGTAAACCAACAAGTCAATAATTAAAAAAAAAAGAAGCAACGGGAACCTTCTCCCGAAATGATGATTTTATCAAAGAATTTATGATAGGAGAACACAAAGCTGAACATAGTGTAACCTTAAATGCTAGATTTGGGGGAGAGGATATTTAAAAGCTCAGAACAAGGATAGGTTGGACCCAAAATTCTATGTAAGGAGGTGAACCAAGATGGATAAAAAAATTCTGAAAAATTAAATTCTGAAGATAGAGAAGTAATTCTAATGATCAAGAAGAAGGGGGTCTTTTGTGAGTAATAAAGATGGTAAGGTGAATGAAGACCATGTCATATGAGAAAATAACTGAAGGAACTAAGGGTGTTTTTAATGAAAAAGCAGATTATTAAGAAGGTCAATGGTAGCTGTTAATAAATATATAAAAGGAACACAGAAAATTTAGTTAATTAATTAATTAGTCTTAATATGCTGAGGCCCTCAGAAATTAATACTAATATAGGAGTCCCGGGTAGAAAATACAGAGTGGCTGAATCACAGGATCATAGATTTAGAGTTGGAAGAGAACTTAGAGTTCATCAAGTATAGATGCTATTATAAACTGGGAAACTAAGATAAATAATTAACTGACTCACTTAAGACTAAACAGGTGGTAAATAACAAGAGGCAACATTTCAACACAATTCCTCTGACTCCATATCCAAGATTCTTTTGACCATACATATCATGCTGCTTCTCCATGTCAGACTAATGTGTGTCTGTGGGGCAGGGGGGTCCAAGTGTGGGGGATCCTAAATATTTGAGCAATCAAAAACTGGAATGAGATGATTCTTGAGGTACTTTCCTTCTATTAGAGATCTTCAATAGATGTTTAGATAATGATTTTTCATGGAAATTGTAGACGGGCTATCTATTTAAATAGATATTAGACTAGAAACATCACATGTATCAAATGTTGTTGGTGTTTTTGTTCTTCAGTTGTCAGATTTTTTGTGACTCCATGAACCATGGCATACAAGGCCCTTCTATCAGCCCCTACTGCCTGAAGTCTTTCCAATCTCATGTTTGTTGTTTCCACGACACTTTACCCATCTCATCTTCTGCTGTCCTCTCTCCTTTTGCCTTCAATCTTCCCCCAAATCATGGTTTTGTCTTAATAGGAGCTATGAGTCAGGGGTGTGGGAAAAAGTTTAAACAGTACTAGAAAGAATGATCAGATATATGGTACTATCTGAAGGAGTCAGGTCTCAGTGAATGGTAGAAAATCGATAGAGCAAGAGCAATAGAAATTTATCATAAAAGTGAGTCTGTTAATTATAGAACAGTAGTTCCAGAGAGGAAGCTAGATAGTTCAGTGGATAGATTACTGGGCCAGTAGTCAGGAAGGCCTGAATTTAAATCTGGTCTCAGACACTTACTAGCTAAGTGACCCTGGGTAAGTCATTTAGCCTCTGTTCACCTTAATTCACCAGAGAAGGAAATGGCAAACCACTCCAGTATCTTTTCCAAGAAAACTCCACAGACAATATGGTCCATGGAGTCATGAAGAGTCAGACATGAAGGAATGACAGAGCAATAACAAAGTTCCAGGGAGGACAATAAAAGGCTTGGCAGGATATAGAATGGGAAATTGTGGTTGCTGGGGAATAAAGTTGATATGTAGAAGAATAAAGGGGCCAACTTAGAACTGGGGATGGAGGAATTCATTGATAGTATGGGGTTTGATATCATGAGTATGTGGAGTATGGAAAGTTGTTACAATATGCTAACCATTGGGGAATTAATTTAGATAGAGTATCAGTGAATGATGAGAGGTCTGATGATGAGGCCAGGTGATTAAGTTCCAGATCACAGTACAGCTCTCAGTAGTCTGGACTTATAACAAGTCCCATTGTTGCATCTTGCAAGACATGCAGCAACAGGACCTATGGCAAAGATTGGGAAATTGGGAATTAAGAGCCATATTAGGAGGT
This sequence comes from Pseudocheirus occidentalis, assembly GCA_028646575.1. Lineage (NCBI taxonomy): Eukaryota > Metazoa > Chordata > Mammalia > Diprotodontia > Pseudocheiridae > Pseudocheirus > Pseudocheirus occidentalis. The sequence goes on from JAQQSW010002899.1 coordinate 2,478, forward strand.
GGTAGGTGTTGTGGGGTTAATCTGTTGATCTGGAGGTGGACTAAAAAAACTTCAAAAGTCCTTAATCTTCATTTCCCCATCTGTAAAATGAGGGAATTGGGCTAGATGTTTCACTACCCTCTTCTTTTTCCCTGCCCCCTATCTATACTTCTAGAACTGTTTCATTTTACTTAACTTGGAGAATTTGCCTACAATCTCTTTTCAAAGAAAACAAAAATTTTTCAAGAAGATTAATGTTACCCAAGAGGATAAAGAAGAAATGATGAAACACTTGGACAATTAAATTTAGTGCAATTGGATCATACACTACTTCATTTTTATTAGTTTCTCCCTAACCAAAAAGATCTTAACTTCTTTTCTTTAAGCTTATTTAGATAATATTTCTTTTCTACAGGTGAAATAAGATACTCTATGTCTGATGATCTCTTAAATGAAGGATGAAAAATGTATGTAAATATATGTTTCCTCAGGTTGATTCTAACATGTATGATATAACTCTATCTGAAGTGTACTTTTACTATGGATAAAAGAACAGAAATGATTACACAAATGTATAATTTCTACAGATTTAAACTGCATTATTAGGCTACATTATATTGCATTGAGTATTTAGATGACTTGAAGGCCTATTATGAAAGTGCCTAATGAAATATTCAAGTGAATCAATCCTATTATTAATCATTTTCATGCCTTAAAGGCAGCAAATAAGCACCCGAACATTTAAAATATTTCGATTACCCTTTTAAATGTTTTCATTAAAATTAGTTACCAATAAAACATAGTAAGTGGAGTTCCTAAAAGCTGTTAAGAAAATATTCATAAGGAGTAGACACATTAGATTCTTTCTTTCACTTGCCATTATCCTCTACACAGTTAGATGAAGAGATATTAGAATCGCTGTTCTGCCATCAACTTATTAGGCTTAAGCATCACAATGAAGAATCGAAAGTCGAACACATTTGGGGAGACCAATAAATCTTGATGTAGCATTAGAGTGGTACATTAGGGAACTATAAATATGTGATCTTACACCGTAAAGATTATTCAAATGAGAGATATTTCATGCTTATATAAGATGATTACTACAAAGAGCCCAGGATGTTAAATATTTAAAGTCAGATTCACCCAGAATGTTAGTGGCTCCCTGGGGCTAAATGAGCCACCCTTAGATGCAACATTAACTGTTTCAGTCACCAAAGCTTCTATTATCTGCATAAAAATCATTATTCATGTAATTATGCTCTTTTGGCCAGAAATAATCAATACATATTTCAAATGTGTCTTCTTTGCAATCAGAGAGTACAGTGATATCCTGAAGAAGCCAGGTCTAACCACATTTTTCAATAACAAGATGATTTCAGGGCGTAGACTGACCCTTTGTAGTATAAAAGATTCCTGCCCTTGTTTTGACTTGTGTACTGGATCTCTCTGTTGCCTTGAGGTTTGATTTTTAATAATCACAACCAGCCCATGCGGCACACTTTCATTCAATTAAACATATTCTATTTCTTCATCTCTGCACTTATACTGAATGCAAGGACATGCTACTAAATGTAGTGTCATTAAACACTTATTGTCATTATATATTAGTATAAAGACAACTTATCTGTGGGATAAGGAAGTTTGAGTAAGAATATACTCATATATTTAGATTGGGTATTGTCATGAAAGGATAAATATTAACAAGACCTCCTTTTGACTAAAATAATGAGACTAGAATTCAGGTATGGTCACTTTGTAAGCTGATTTTTCAATAATTGTTTCTTCCTCACGAAGGAGGGTTTGGTGGAAGTGAGATAGATTTGGAGATATTATCCAGATTAAAATAAAAAAACACATTAGTGGCTGCTTGGTGACACAGTGAATAGAGCAGCAGCCCTGGAGTCAGGAGGACCTGAGTTCAAATCCAGACTCAGACACTTGACACACACACACACACAAAACAAAAACACCTTGCTGTGTGACCTTGGGCAAGTGACTTAACCCCAACTGCCTTGCCTTCCTCTCCAAAAGTAATAACAAAAAACAAACAAAAAAACCCACAAAAGTAAAAGCAATAAATCAAAACAATCAACAAACATCAAGTACGTGCTGTGTGTGAAGCACTGTGCTAGATGCTGAGGATATAAAAATATAAATAAAATGTTCTCTGATCTGACCTCAAGAAGCTTATATTACATTAAGGGAGAAAATGTAGACATATATAAATATACACAAAAATAAATACAAGGTAATTTGGGGAGGAAGGTAATAATAATAACCATGATGAGAATGAGGAAGGTGATGATTGATGATGATAATTGAGGATTAATATCTAAATTCAAGCTTATGAGTTTGGCCTGGCCTCTTTGACTCAAAGTAAATTGGACCACATAGATAAACACAGCTCAATTCATGACTCATCTATTGCTGAGCTATCTATAAAAGGAGTGAAAACAATTATCATAACATTTATGTAACATGAAAATGATAATTGAAGAATTTTAACAACCAATTTCAATTTTAGTTGCAGTCTAACCAAGCAATAGTTGCATGGCTTTAGCTCTAGACATGCAACAACTGATTCACAGAGTCCAAGATGACAGACTATTGGTAGGGACTACCCTGAGTTCTATCCTAAGGCCCTCCAAATACCTTTAAATAATGAAGCTAATTGAATTCTAGAGTGGGTTCACAGAACCCACAAAAAGACAGAATGAAATATTTTTTCCACCCCAAGACTACTTAGAAAGTCATCAGGAAAGGTCTGTCACACCTGGTGAGAGTAGAACACAGTACAGTTCAGGTAGGTTTCAAAAAGGATTTTGAAAATCAAGTAGGAGAGGTAGAGGAAAATCTGGGAAGAGAAATGAGAGTGATGCAAAAAAGGCATGAAAAATAAGTCAACAGCTTTGCAAAGGAGACACAAAAAAACCTAAAAAAGTAAAACTTTAAAAAGTGGACTAGGTCAAATGATAAAAGTGGTACAAAAAGGTAACGAGGAGAAGAAAGCCATAAAAAGCAGATTTGGCCAAATAAGAAAGAGGAAAAAGAATCCACTAAAGAAAAACATTCCTTAAAAAGTAGATTTGACCAAATAAAAAGGAGATCCAAAAGCTCACTAAAGAAAAATAATTCCTTAAAAATTACAATTGAACAAATGGAAGCTAATGACTTTATAAGAAATCAATAAAAAATAAAACAAAGCTGAAAGAATGAAAAAGAATACAACATGAACTATCTCATCAGAAAAATAACTGACTTGGAGAAGAGATCTAGGAGGAATAATTTAAAATTATTGAACTACCTGAAAGTCATAATCAAAAAAAAGGAATTACAAAGGAAAATAGCCCTGATAGTCTAGAATCAGAGGGTAAAATAGAATCTACCAATCACCTTCTGAAAAAAAATCCCAAAATGAAGAGATGATAGCCAAATTCCAGAACTTCCAGATCAAGGAGAAAATATTGCAAGCATCCAGAAAGAAAGAGTTCAAGTATTGGGGAGCTTCAATCAGAATAACACAAGATTTAGCAGTTTGTATGTGAAGGGATTGTTGGGCTTTAGATATGATGTTCCAGAGGGCAAAGGATTACAACAAAGGATAACCTACCCATCAAAACTGAGTATAATCTTTCAAAGGGAAAAATGGAAATACAATGGAATAGAGTCATTTCAAGCATTCTTGATGAAAAGTCCAGAGCTGACTAGAAAATTTGAATTTAAAACACAAGACTCAAGAGAAGCACGAAAAGGTACACAGGGAAGAGAAATCATAAGAGAGACTTAAAACGTGTTTACATTCCTACATCGGAAGATGATACTTGTAACTCAGAGCTTTCTCCTTCCTAAGGCAGATAGGAGTATATATAGATAGACAGCACAGTTGTGAGTTGAATAAGAAGGGAAGATATCTAAAAAAATAAGGGGTTAGAGAAGAATTTACTGATAGAAAGGAAAAGGGAGGGGTAGAATGTGGGTAAATTATCTCATATAAAAGAGGCAAGAAAAAGCTATTATAGTAGGAGAGTGAGGAGGGCAAGAGGAAATGAACAAACATTACTTTTATAAGAATTAGCTCAAAGAAGTAATAATATACACACTCAATTGGCTACAGGAGTCTATGTTACCTTACAAGAAAGTAGAAGGGGAAAGGGAATAAGGGAAGTGTGGGGGGTTGATAGAAGGGAGGGCAGATTGGTGAATGGGATAGTCAGAAGCAAAACACTTTTGAAGAAGGGCAGGAAGAAATGAGAGGGAATAGAATTAATAGGATATGGGGAATAGGACATGGGAACATGCAGTTAGCAAAAATGTGCAAAAAATTTAAATACATTTCTCTGATAAAGGCCTCATTTTTCAAATATACAGAAATGAGCCAAATTTATAAAAAATAAGAGCCATTCCCCAATTTTTAAGTGATCAAAATATATGAATATCTGTTAGATGAAATAAAGTTATCTATAGCCATATGAAAAAATGCTCTAAATGACCATTGATGGAAGAAATTCAAATTAAAATAATTCTGAGGTACTAAATTGACAAATAGGCAAAAAAGAGAATGTTGGAAGATATATGGGGAAAAAATGAGACATTAATACACTGTTGGTGTAGTACCCTTTAACCTGTATCCTAAAAGAGATTTTTTAATGGAAAAAGACGCATATGTACAAAAATATTTATAGCATCTCGTTTCTAGTAGCAAAGAACTGAAAATTGAGAGGATGCTCATAAATTGGGGAATGACTGAGCAAGTTTTGGTATGTGACTATAATGGAATACTATTGTGCAACAAGAAATAATGATCAGGATGCTCTCAAAAAACCTTTAAGTACTTACATGTGCTGATGCAAAGTGAAATGTATGTGTAAAAAGTAACAACAATTCTGTGAGATGATGAGCAATATAAAAATTCAAGACAATAAAGAACTCATCAGGAAAAATTTTATCCATCCCAAGAGAAATAACTGATAGTGTCTAAAAATAGTTTCAAACATACTTTTATAACTTTCCTTTACAACATATCTACTATGAAAATGTTTTGCATGACTACATATGTATAACCTATAGTGAATTGCTTGCCTTCTGAATTTGGGGGTTGGGAGGAAGGAGGGAGAGAATTTGGACCTCAAAGTTTAAAAAAAATGTTAAAATGTTCTTACATGTAACTGGGTGAAAATAAAATACCAAACAAGTTGTAAAAAAAAAAGCCATGACAGTTGAAAATTCACAGCAAAAGAGCCATTTCTCTTGCACAATGGCTTTCAGGAATTTCCAATCTTTTTCCAAGTTTTATTGAGTGTGTTTACCACCAGTTGAGGAACATCTCTAAGGATTTGACAAATCATGAAACCAAAAGTATTCTTGATTCAGAAAATAGGAAAACATGTCATAAGGATACTTTAATAAAAGAGAAACATTCACAGAGAAAGATATAAATACACTCTCTAGAAACCTCAAAACTCATGGGATCTATTTTTCTGTCCCTGGGCACTTTACTACCATGCTACTTAGAATGGTGCTAAGTTTAATATATGAGATAATGTTATCTGAATTCATTACTCTTTCTACTTGAAAGTCTAATAAAAGAGAACTTCCAGCTGAGAAAGGAAGCTTGAAAATCTAGGCAGATACTTTTAAAAATAAATTTTATTTAATTTTTATGGAATCAATTTTCAAGTGATGTAAAATGCACTTTCAAAATAAAACATGTTTTTTGTTGTGGTTTTTGTTTATTTATTTTTCTAGAAGGCAACCCACTGCTTCTAGGGACTATGTTCTAGGGTAGTTAGAGCATTAGGGTTTTGGAGTCAGAAGACCCAGATCCAAATTGTGTCTCTGATATTGATTTCATTTGCAACTCTACACAGGTCACTTAACCTTTTGTTGTTGTTTGTTTAATTTTTTCAGGGTATCTGATGCTTGTAACCCCATTTGGGTTTTTCTTGGCAAAGATGCTGAAGTGGTTTCCTCATTTCATTCTCCAGTTCATTTTAGATATGTGAAACTGAGGCAAATAGGATCAAGTGACTTGCCCAGAGTCACACAGCTAGTAAGCGTCTGAGGTCAGACTCAGGAAGAAGTGTCTTTCTAACCCCAAGCCAGGCACTCTGTCCACCATGCCATTTTGCTGCCCCGCACTTAACCTTTATATTCAACAATTAAAATATTTGTAAAAATGTAATAATATGCAAACTATATGTGCCCAAAACGTTATCATCAGAATCTAACCAAGTGAAATATGCAAAATTATTTTGTAAATGAAAAAGCAGGATCTAACACAAAAAGAACACTAAACATGGAGTTAGAAGACTGGACTTTTTCTCATTAAGTTTGTAATATGGCCAAGTCATATAACCTTCCTTGGCCTTGATTTTCTACCTCTAAAAATATGATGGAATGTTTGCTCTCTAAGATATTTTTGAGATTCTATATTCCAAATTAACTTATTTTGTTTCAAGGGAAACAGTAAATTTGATTTATCACTTATTGATTAAACATAATAGACAATGCCAAACTTTTGAACAACCAAAATATTCATAATGCTGTCTTTGCCCAATCTTCATTGTCCATGTCCCCCTACATAGATCCAACCACTACAAATATATACTACTAGAGAGATTGTTGCTATTGTTTGAGGTCCACAGTGAAAAACAAGAAACAAAAGCACAAAAAACTTAGAATTATTAAGAAAATGATTTGTTCATTGAAGCAGAAGAAACTGTAAACAGCAATGTGAGACTGAGAGAGATAACTACAGTATCTGATTCCCAAAGAGGTCCAGCCCTCATATGAAGAGAACGCCATCACAAAATGCATTCTAACACATATACATTGACAATGAGAAAGACTTGGAATTCTATACAATCATTAATATAGAGATGTATGAATCCTTAAGAGTCATCTACAACACAGGTAAGGAATACTTACCCAAAGACAACATTGCAGCTAGTAACAGATCAAAAGATAATTGAGAAATATGTAACAAAATAAATAAATATGCAATAAAACATAGAAAGGAGGGAGAAGCCAAGATGACAAATTAGAGGCGGCAACCCAGCCAAATTCTCTCAATATTCCCCTCCAAATAACATTAAAGACTGCTTTGAATTGAATTTTGGAGCAACAGAGTCAACAAAAAGTCAGGGTGAGATATTTTTTCCAGCGTAAGGCAACTTAAGAAATCAGCAGGGGAGGTCTGTGACAAACGTCAGATGATGTAGGAGTCAGCCCATAGCACACCCTGCAGCAGCACACACTTGTGCTGCTGGAGGCAGTTGCAATGGTAGCAACAGCAGCATCTTTGGGAGCCATGAGTCCTGAGACTGTAAGGTGGTCAGACAACCCATTCAGAAAGTGATTACAATGCAAAGCAGAAAGGGGGGGTGGATGAAGTTACATGTTCACTTTACTATATATATAAAAGGAATTGCAAGTTGTACATAACAGATTTGCAGTTTTATGTATAATCATATTTTTTATTCCCTATCCTAATATGTTATAGAAATGATGGTTTTATTTCTTAATTTCAGAATAATGTTTTAAATGCTTTTTTTAAAGAAAGAGATTATAGAAGACCTTTTGCTGGCACTGGTTGCAGCTAGTAGTGACTGGCAATTCTTTTTCCTGTAGAGTTCCAGAGACCATGGGGCAGGAGTCCTATGCTTGGAGCCACATAGGAGAAGGGGCCTTTTTTGGCTAAATACCAGAGGGCAGACAGGGAGAGCAGTGACCACACCTTTCCTCAGGGTTACACCACATTGGAAGCACTGAAAACTTACTAAACCCAAGAAGTAGCTTTGAAAACAGCAGCATGAAAAAGCCTGATGCTTGAGATAGTGTCTCCCTAACCTTAGGTGAGGTGAGTTCAACTATAACATAAAGTTCAAAGTCCAGAAATTGCCTGGAAAAATGAACAAACAAAGAAAATAGAACTTGGCCAAAAAAAATCACTTCACTGGAAGGGAAGAACAAGACACAAACCCAGAAGACAACAACAATGTGGAAATACCTGCCCCAATGCCTCAAAGAAAAATGCTGAAAGTGTTAAAGAGATGAGTGGTATAGAAATAATTAAGAACAGAAATGAGAATGATGCAAGAAAATTATGAAAAGTGAATTAACAGCATTGTAAAAAAAAAGATATAAAAACAGTGAAGAAAATAGCACCTTAAGAAAAACAACAGCAAAATTGGTCTAGTAGTAAAAGAAACACAAAAATTCACTAGAGAAAAGAGCTCTTTAAAAGGCAGAATTTGTCCAATTTAAAAAAGAGCTTTTCTCCACTGAAGAAAATAAAACTCCTTAAAAATTATAATTGAAAATCTTGTGGAAATGAATTTTGAAAACAAAAAATAAATAAATGAAACATTTAAAAAATATATAATTGAACAAATGGAAGCTAATAACTACATGAGCCATCAAGAATCAATAAAATTAAGCACAGCGAATGGAAAATGGAAGAAAAATGTGAAATATTCTGTTGGAATAAAACAATTAATTGGAAAATAGAACAAGGAGAAATAATTTAAGAATTATCCAATTATTTCACAGTCATGATTTTTTAAAGAGTCTAGATATTATCTTTTAAGAAATTATAAATGAAATCTTAGAACCCAAGAGTACAATAGAATTTGAAAGAATCCATTGATTACATCCTAAAAGAAATCCTAAAATAAAAACTTCAAGGAATATTATGGCCAAATTCCAGAACTCCCAGGTCAAGGAGAAATATTGCAAGCAGATAGAAAAAAAATCAAATATCATGGAGCCACAGGTAGGATTGCACAAGATTTAGCAACTTCCATATTAAAGGGGCAGAAGGCATTAAATATAAGCCATCAAAACTCAAAGAATCATGAAGTGAGGCTTTGGCTAGGATCTGTTATTGGCCAATCTGCAAGAGACAGAGGAATTAGGGTTTAAGGAATAGTCAAGCAGCTCTATTTGACTCCTAATGGGCTTTATCAAAGCCAGGTTTTTCAGAGGTTATTTAAAGAAATCATAAACAAAGCTACATAGAACAAAAGAGTTAATTGCCCCAGTTTTTTTGAGGGGGAGGAGGGAGGAATGGTAGAATAAATAAATAGAGAAGAGAACATTTTAAATATATTTACAGTCCTCAAAACCCAAGATATCTTTTTTTAACTTTTGTTTATTTTTAGTTTACATCATTCATTTCCAAGAGATTTTGAGTTACAAATTTTCTCCCTGTCTTTCCCCTACCCACCACCCCAAAACAGCATCCCCCAATATGCTCTTGCCTATATCTTCCTCTATCATCCCTCTAACTTTGGATCTCCCTACCCAAGTGCCTGTATATCTTATTTCCCTGTTGCATGTAAATAATAATAATGATAATAATAATTATATGTATGTATATATACATGAATAAATATACATATAGATTAACATTCAATTTTAGAACTTTACATTCTAGATTCTTTCTCTTCCTCCCTTGTCACCCACCCCCACTGGAAAGACAAGCAATTCAATACAGGCTGTACATGTGTAGTTATACAGAACATCTCCACAATGGACATATTATGAAAGACTGACTATATTTCCCTCCTTCCTGTTCCACACGCATACCCCTTTTTCTATTCTCTACTTTGTCCCTGTCCCTTTACGTAATAGCGTGCTTCAAACACACTTCCTCCCCAACCTGCCCTACCCTTCATCATCCTCCGAGTCACCCCCTTCCCCCTACTCTCCTGTAGGCCAAGATACCCAATTTAGAGTGTATGTCATTCCTTCCCTAAGCCAAATTCAATGAAAGTATGGTTGACCCATTCCCCTTTTACCTTCCTGTTCTTCCCTTCCATTGTAACTGTTATCCCTTGCCTCTTCTATATGAGAGGATTAGCCCCATTCTGTCTTTCCTGTCTCCTCTGATTCTATTCCTTTCCCACCTTTCAATTTCACCTTTTAAAATATTTTACCATCCTATTCAATTGATCCTGTGCCCTCTGTCTATGTACACATATATACAGACACTCACATACGTATTCATTTGCCTATATAGAAATATATATGTATATATATGTGTGTGTATATAAACACACATATATACATACATACATACACACATTTATATTCTCTTCACCTATCATACTGAGAAAAGTTTCATAAGTTACAATTATCGTTTTCCCATGTTGGCATGTGAATAGTTAAACTTTGATAAGTTCCTTAGGATTCCTTTTCCATATTTACATTCTCAAGTTTCTTGTATTTGTCAAATTTTCTATTCAGTTCTGTATTTTTCATCAAAAATTCTTGGAAGCCCTCTACCTCGTTGAATGACTATATTTTCCCCTGAAACATTATACTCAATTTTGCTGGATAGGTGATTCTTGGTTTTAATCCTACCTCCCTTGATCTCTGGAGTATGATATTCCAGCCCCTTCAATCCCTTAAAGTAGAAGCTGCTAGATCTTGAGTTATTCTGATTGTGTTTCCATAGTATTCAAATTGTTTCTTCTTGGCAGCTTGCCCTATTTTCTCCTTGATTTGGGAACTCCAGAACTTGGGTATAACATTCCTAAGAGTTTTCTTTTAGGGATCTTTTTTGAGAGATGATTGGAGAATTATTTCAAGTTCTATTTTGCCCCCTAGTTCTAAAGTATCAGGGCAATTTCACTTGAGACTTTCTTGAAGGATGATTTCTAGGTTCTTTTTTTTGATCATGGCTTTCAGGTAGTAGAATAACTTTTAAATTGTCTCTACTGGATCTATTTTCCAGATTTGTGGTTTTTTCAAAGAGATATTTCACATTGCGTTCTATTTTATTCATTTGTTTGGATCTGTTATAGTATCTTGATTCCTCATAAACTTTTTTGCTTCCATTTGATCCACTCTAATTCTGAAGTAATTATTCTCTTCAGAATGCTTTTGAGATTCTTTTTTTCCTCTGGCAAATTTAGCTTTTTAAGGCATTCTTTCCCTCATTGGCATTTTGAGCCTCTTTTGCCATTTGAGTTCATCTATTTTTAAGGTGTTATTTTCTTCAGTAAGGTTGTTGACTCTCTTTTCATGATTTTCTTGCATCATTCTCATTTCTCTTCCCAATTTTTCCTCCACTTCTCATATTTGGTTTTCAAAATCCTTTTTAAGCTGTTCTATGGCTTGTAACCAATCTATATTTTTCGTAGAAGCTTTTGGTGCAGGAGTTTTGACTGTGTTGTCTTCCTCCTGTTCCATAATTTGATCCTTTTTGTCCCCAAAAAAGTAATCTAAAGTTGGATTTCTGTACTTCCTTTGCCTGCTCATGTTGCCAGTCAGTTGATTGACTTTTGGGCTCAATAGAACCCTGCTTTCAGACGGGAGCACTTTGTCCCAAATTGTTGGGGTCTTTGCAGCTTCCAGTGCTATTAGGGGGCCACCATCTCTACAGCCCCCATCAGCTTTGGCTTACTGGTCATGCACTTCAGTACCACCCCCCAAGACCTCCATCCCAATCCAGGCAGGTTAAGGCAAAAGCATTTAGCCTCTGAATGATCACTATGTGCCCCTGCGATCTGCAGGCCAAGAGCTCTGAAGCAGCCACATGGATGCAGGTGCAGGGCCACTGTGCAGCTTCTTGCCCTGGGGGCAGTCAGCCAGACCACCTACTTTCTCCTAAATTTAGCTGAGTTCCACTGACTTTTAACTTTGTCCCAGATTCTTATGGGTTGATAATTCTGGAAACTTCCACAGCTGCCAGTGATCCACCCTCCTGAATGCTCCAGCCCCAGCTTCCCCTGGACGCCCTGGGGCTACAGTCCTGGTTTCAGTTTGGGCTGGTTTCAGCTCTCAGAGCATTGCAATGAACCCTTGCTGTCTGCCTGCTGTGATGCCTTCAGTGAGAGAACTTTTTCTCTGTCATTCTGTGGGTTCTAGAGCTCTAAAATTTGTTTTGAGTCATATTTTTTAGGTATTTGAAGTAGTTATGAGGGGAGCTCCTTGAGTTCTCCTGCTTCTATGCCTCCATCGTGACTCCACCTCCCAAACCCCAAGATATCTTGTGTGGTTTAAGCAATCAGGATTTATATTTCCTAGTATGGCAGAAACTGGGTATAGACCATCATCTAACATAATAAAACAAAATCAAAATTAAATGGGAGAACAATCTAGATATAATGACTAATACTGTAAGTAATCTGGGGAAGCAAGGAATAGTTTACTTGCCAGATTTATGGAGTAGGGAAGACGTTATGACCAACGAAGAGTAAGAGAGCATTATAAAATGCAAAATGGATAATCTTGATTCCATTAAATGGAAAAGTTTTTGCACAAACAAAGCCAATGTAACCAAGATTAAGAAGATAGTGGGAAACTGGTAAAGAATTTTTACAACCAGTGTCTCTGATAAAGTCCTCATTTCTAAAATATA
>JAQQSW010002900.1:0-14826 GCA_028646575.1 Pseudocheirus occidentalis
CATTTCTCTCTCCAATTTTTCCTCCACTTCTCTTATTTGGTTTTCAAAGTCCTTTTTCAGTTGATGTATAGCTAGTAGGCATTCTTCCAGTGTCTTGGAAGCATTTGGTGAGGGAGTTTTGACTGAGCTGTCTTCCTCCCGCTCCATGCTTTGGTCTTTTTTGTCCATAAAAAAGGATTCTAGAGTTTTACTGCTGTTCTTAGCTTGCTTCCTTTTTCTCATGTTGGCCAGTCTATTAATTGCTTGGTTTTTTATCTCTATGGAACTCTGCTTCCTGGAGGGGGAAAGCTCTGTCCCCAATCACTGGGGCCCTCACAGCTGCCAGAGCTCTTAATGGGGTGCTGCAGCCCCACCTCCCAGCCTTGGCTCACTGAAAGTGCTCCCCAGGATCAAGGCCATGATCCAGATCCAGGCCAATCAACGCAAGAGCCCTTGGCCCCGATGGATCGCCTCAGCCCCACTGTTATCTGCAGGCCGAGGGCTCTGAAGCAGCCCAATGGAGGCCGGCTCTCAGTCGTTCTTGCAGCTACAGTTGCCTCCCACTGCTTCCTTGCCCTGGGAGCATTTTGGCCGGACCCACTCTTCTCCCGAGTTAGCAAAATCCACTGACCTTTCTCTCAGCCTTTCTTTCTTCTGGCCTGATAAATGTGGTAACTGTGCCTCCAGTGCAGCCGCTCAGCTCTCCTATAACCGTGGTTCCCCACCCGATTCCACAGGGCTTGACCCAGCCAGGGTTTAGGCCGTGGGTCCCAGACTGCTGCGAAGAGCCCCACCTGCTGTGCTGTCTGTAGCAACAGATGTGCTTTCTGTCTTGTGGAGAGTTTTGGAGTTTGAAAATCTGTTTAGAGTCCCATTTTATGAGTTTTTTAGCATGTTTGTGTGGGAGCTGTGGTGCTTTGCTGCTTCTACGCCGCCATCTTCAGAAGTAGGTCATTTTAAAATCCATGAAAATCCAGTTTTTCAGGCTCTTTTCTGTTCAACAGACTACTTTTTGTTTTTTAGTTGAATTGATTTCTTTTTGTTTTATGTCAGTTATTTTTGGAAAACATATCTCTTCCAATGGACCTCTTCCTCGTCTCCCATGTTGATGTATGAGGTCGGGGCCGGAAGAGAGCTCTGAGTCAGTTTTAAATTCAGTATAGCTTTTAGAACTTTAAGCACCATTGCTTCAGGCAATTTGACTGTTGAGGCAGGCAACTCAACAATTGTTTTTTGTGTTTGTTTTGTTTTTTGCTTCCTCCCCCTCCCCATACAGATAGTATCATAGGACACTCCCTTAAAGAGAAGTGTGTGAGGAAGTAAGAAAATGTGAGGAACAGCATGAATAAGAGTACTGCTAACTTTTGCCTTTTACTGAGACCTGTTTCTGCCTGTATTGCTCAGTATTCAAAGCTATCCTTTATAGCATGGTCTTCAGTTTTATCTTTAGATCTCAATTTGATAATCATTGAGAGGGATTAAGAATACACTTTGCTTCCCACTACCAGTTCCAAACTCTTCTTCTAATACCAATGCTCAGCAAATTCTTTTTCTTTGGGGTTTACTCTATCTAACCTATCACTCATTCAGATATTGGTGGGTTTGCACAAGTCTCCAGTGAATTTTCATTCTTTTCTCAGCAAATTAAGTCCCTAACTAAAAGTGGTCCTCTCTATTTCAATTCCTGCTCTATATGAGAGGACTTTACCATACACATGGAGGTTTATTCAAACACACAAATCTTGCTGCTCTGTATACCCTCTCATATCAATATTCTTTGTGTTGAGTTCATCAAATTGGATGTGTTTTGTGTGTAGATGAACTTCGGAGTACAGATATTTATGCCCTATTTTGGCATTAATATGACTGCACAGAATCTGAAACCACAGTCACAAAAAACATGAAAAAACCTTACACAGTGCTATGGAAGATTTTCCATTCACCCATTCAGGAATTTTACTTCTGTCTCCTTCTCAAGCAAGGACCAGAACAAAGAATATTGAGAATGGATCCATTGTGCTTTCTTTAGTATAACAAGATAGAATTATCTAGAAAGAGAAAAGACATTAGAGACCAAGACTATGTCATTCAAAAATTTCATTTTACAAATGAGCAAGGCAAATGCCAGAAAGCTGAAGTGATTAGCTCAAAGCATCAGTGGAGATCCTGTGGTCTAGGGGCCACATGTGGCCCTATATGTCTTGAAGTGTTACGTTTTGGCTGAAACTAAATTTTACATAACAAATCCCCTTGATAAAAGGATTTTTCCCTGTAATACTTGGACTCAGTTAACAGGCTGCACCCAAAGACCTAGAAGGCTGCATGTGGCCTTGAAGTCCCACGTTGTCTACCCTTGGATTAAAGTCTAAGGAAATTAATGAGCAGAGACAGAAATAAAGTTAAATTAATTTTTAGTCAAAATCCATAATTCTTTTCACCAGTATATCATAGACATTGGTAGCAATTTTAAAGAGACTTCAGGATAACAAAGAGAAGAAAACAGGGAAAATATTAATGAAGTCAAGCCAGAGTTCTGATATTTTACATAATCTCGATAACTATAAAATGACACATACATGTTAGAAGTCTTAGGTTATACTCTTAAAGTCAGTCTTCCAAAATATCCAAGACTTTTATACAATTTTTCTAAAAGTTTTCTAAAAGTTTTGTCTCGGTCTTGATCCTGAGAAGTACAAACTGTTAAAAAGCTTCTGACTGAGAGCAAAATTATTTCTCTGTAATAAAGATAATTTAAGAAGAAGCATTTTTTCTTATGCATTTCATACTGCTCATTTTATTTCAAAATAAACATCCTTGAGAATATAATCATTTTATCAATAATAATATTAACACTATAGTATTTGGTTAGCATATTTAATCTCTGATATTTTGTTTTAGATATGATTAGTTTGCTGAAAATCTTTGTGATATGTTTCCTTTACATATGCTTAATTTAACAAAAATGAAACAGGTCAAAAGAAAAAGAGAAGAATTTGTGACAGAGAGAAATTGGTAGTAGTCCAATGTATAGAGACATCATGTTTATTGAGTTGGAAGGAAAGCAGATTTAGTAATGTATAACAACTAATTATTTGGCATTTTCAGGTTTTTACACTACTTCCTGTTTACAACATGTAAGGTTCTAACTGTCTAAAATTAATATGGTGGAATTGTTAGATGAAGTTTATCTTTGAAATTGAATGCCTTAAAAGTTATGTCTTATTATTTGTGTGGATGCCATACTGTATATGAATGTTCTTAGTTATTATTTTCAGGTAATGTGATGCTGCAGCAATACTTTGTCTTAGGTATCTCTTCAACTGATGCAGATAGCAATCCATGCCTGCCCATCATGTGGGACCCTGATCCATGTTCTCTCTCTCTCATAAATTCATTATTGAATGAAATTAACTTAAAGCCTTCCTCATATTATCTTCACATTGTATATAGAATTTAAAAAGTTGTATCTATGGGTTATCCCTTTTTCCTAGCCATCATTGTTTGACTTATGACCCCAGATATTTACTAGCTGTAGATACTTAGGAAACTCACTTTATCCCAGGAGGCGTTAATTTGCTCATCAGAAAAATAAAAGAATTAAATGTTCCATGAGTTCCCTTTAAGGTTTAAATATGTGATACTGTGAAAGGTACATTGGAGTATGTGACAAAAAGAAAAGATAGGATTTTTTTGAAGAATGTGGTATAGGGAGAAATATGGAGGAATGTGTTATTCATTCTTGAAAAAAATATCCTTCATTATTACTAAAAAATATAATTTGAAGTCATTTAATACTAAAAGTTCATACTGGGAGGGAGGGATAGTCAATGGTATTGTATATGGCCTATGGGAAAAAAGTTATGAATCCTGGTATTCTTGTGAAATATATAAAAGTTATAGGTTAGGCTTCTCCAAAAACTAGAATCCAGGAAGATCTCAACAAAGGGGCAAAGGGACAAGCATTAAAGAATATTATTCCAGGTTCAAAAAAATCAAACTGGTGTTTGGGTATTTGAGGGAAATAAGACTCCATGTTCTGAAGATAGTTCTAAGGTGGAAAATAATGGTTTGGAAGTTTTGGAGCCGGGAGTGAAAGCCAGCCTTATCTCCTCCACAAAAAGAAGGACACAGGAAAGATTTACAAATGGGAGGGAGAATTGAGGAGGCCTGAGGAATGGATATTCTGAAAATGAGTTATTTAACCTTTCGAGTCTAAGTTTGTGTATCTGTAAAATCAGGAAGGGGAATACCAATTTTATAAAAATATAATCTTAAATACATTTTCTGTCTGTATGTGTGTATGTACATATAAATTTACACAAGCATCTATTATTATATGTATTTTTCAAGTATCTAAATTATATATGTGTGTATATGTTATATCTATATCTATATTTATATCTATCTCTCTATAATTTGATATTTAGGGACCAAAGATATTAGAGAGTCTGAGAGTATTAGGTAGAGAAATAATTCATGATTGGCATACCCTGCCTTATGAATATGAATTTATAAATTTGAGGCTTAAATGATTTACTGAGTGGTATTCAAAATATCATTATCATTATTTCATAAATATATTTACAATGAATTTTTTATAGTTAACCTAAAGTTAGTAATTATAAAAATATGAACAATTTATTTAGCAAATTGTTATAACAAAAGGAATGAATTATCTTGATTTCTTTTGAATATCCACATTTATTCTATCACTTTTTTCTTACCTATTGCTGTCCAAGTGTATCACACACACATACACACACACACACTTATGAAAACTGAATTAGTCTAAGAGTATCATTCCTATTAGGCAGCAAAGTTGTCAAGTAGATTGACAGTCAGCTCTGGAGCCAGGAAGACTTCTGTTCTTGAGTTCAAATATACTCTCAGACTCTTACAAGCTATGTGACTCTGGACAAGTTTCTAAGTGCTATTTACTTCAGTTTTCTCATCTCTAAAGTCATCTGGAGAAGGAAGGGCGAGTCACTCCACTACCCATGACAAGAAAACCTCAGATGGATTCACAAACATTTGGAGATAACTGAAAAAGATTGAACAGAGCAGACCATTCCTATGTATGTACGTATGTATGTTTGTATATATGTATGTATGTATGTATGTATGTATCTATCTATCTATAAATTGTGTGATATTCTATACACTTTTGCAGTAATGGCATTATTTGAAACAAGGCAGCATATGTCTCAAGTATCATTTAAGTCTACTAGACAAACAAAAATATATGTATTTTAGTTAAAAGAAAATGATATAAAATTATTTGTTCTCTTTTTTGCCATAATGAAAAGGAAGCTATCTTTTCTACTGAAGTCCTTTTTACATGCAATAATGAAAATCAGTTAAAAATCATATATGGTTCAATGATTGATTCTAATTTACATTTTATTTTGCTTGACTACATGATTCTATATTAATGTCCCTTCATAGTTGAATTCTAATTGAATTCTTGTCACTGTTACACATACCAAATTCTTTGTGTAATATTATGCACATTTATTAGTTGATGTGTTTAAAAACTCCAAGAAACATCAGGTTGTCAACTGGTGGTAAGTATCTGTAAACATAACTAAGCTGTTTGTCCTTCAACAAACATAGAGTCTACTTTTACTTAAATACTTAAAAATCTTTCCAGTTTACTAGCATCAACCAGAACTTGTACCCTTTTGTCACAGATAAAAGACAAACAAAATAGTTCCACATCACAACATGATGAACCATTGGATTATGCTTTTAGATGATGTCATTTTATACTTATTTCTAAAAATTGGTATGAGTGAATGACTGAAGGAAGAAGGCTTTTAAAAACTATGTACTTCAGTGAATGCTAGGGATAAGAATATACAAATGAAATATTGTTTGCACACAAAGCAACATCATAGTAGAGGAAGAAAAATATACAAGGGGGTGATAATGAAAGCATTTTGATTTGTGAAGCCACATTAGTAATGAGAGAAGTCAGTGAGAAGTTTAGTAGCATTATTTTTCCTCTAGTAGTAATGAAAGTGTTTACAGTTATATTCCTATAGAAAGACATAGAAATATCAGGACGATCATCATGGTAAATGTCAAGATAACTGAGTAAGCTGTTTTCCTCGGGAAAGTATGTCCTGAATAGCCAGTGTTCTCAGGAAGCTAAAATTTATGTATATCTTTATGATTCATGCTTTACATGTATTTTCTCATTTCATTCTCATAGAAATTTTCTGAGTTTTCTGTTACTTTTATGCCCATTTTGTAGATATGGGAACTGTCTCACAAATGTCATGTGATTTGCCCAATGTTACACAGCTTGAATCAGAATCTATACCCTCTATTCCAACATTACCACTTCAACATCCTATGGGAAGAGCGGGAGAAAGGAAGGTAAAATCCAGTTAAAAAGTTGAATACTTATGAAAAGAGTTTCTAATGAACTGATGTTATTGTTTTAATTAAAGCATTCCACTTTCTCTGTATCTTCTTCCTCATCTTCATCTTATTTTTGTCTACAGAGTTTTATGAATATTGTTGCAACCAAAATGAACTTGTTTGGGCCTGTCTTTCTAGATAAATATCTCTTCTCAGTTATGAATTTTTGAGTACACTTATGTAAGAAGATAGTATAGACTTTATTTATTTTAATAATACCTCATTTGTGTAACATTTTTAAAAGAGAAGGCCATAATAGTTGGATTTGAAAATATATAGAAACATATCAGAAAGGGTCAATTTAAGAACAAAAATATCTTTGAACTAACTTATTTTAAGTACTTACTCTAGGCTGTTAAGAACATTTCTTTTGTCAAATTAAATAAGCTGCTGTAATTGGTGCTTTTTTATGGAGAAGAGATGAAATTTACACATTTTAAATACTAGATGTTTAAAAAATAATTTTAAAAATTCAATATTGTTTATGATCTCAGGGTGGTTAATTTTCTATGAAGCATGGTAAACATACCAATTAAAGTTGGAAATTTTCAGCTTATTGTTCTAAAACATATTTGTACAAAAATTAAACTTAAAGTAAAATTTGGTTGCCTGTTGGTATTAAAGTTTGGAAGGACAGAACAGAAATATTCACATCAGTTAATATTTACTGAATACCCACTAAGTGCATGACATTGCACTAGGTGCTAGTTAATTTGTCATATAAAATATTGAGAGACTGTTAAGAACTAAGCTGCCACATTAACAGGTTGGATAGAAAATTATAGTTACTTGGCTTTGAATTACAGTAACAGAGGTTTTTGCACTCTTGCATAATTTAATGATACCTGGGAAGATCAAGATCATTAGGTCTTTCAGGTAGCATACTGACAGACCAATTCTAAGAGAGAAATAATATGAGTTTTCAAACCAAATGAAAGATGCTGAGGGAAAACAGAATTAAATTGAATTAGACCTTAATGTAAAAAGGGGAAAAATAACATACTGATTAAGAACCCTTGAAAAATATAGCTGAAGGGTCATGATGCATTTGGAAGTAGCTTTCTTCTCCAATCAGATATTTTGAGGACTGTAGCAAATTTGGAAAAAAAAACCTAACTTTATCCATATAACTTTGTTTCATAGCTGTTCAGGAAATTTAATTCCCTACTCCCCCTCCATAGCAATAATCAAATTAAAGCAGTTGGGTTTACAGATGGAAATTATCTGTTATCTTTTGATGGTTTGGAGGTTGACAAGATCTTTAAGATAGTCTTGCCTTTATCATTGCATTAGCTCATTACAAGACATAGTTGTGTAATTCTACTCCTATTATTCTGAATTTAGGTGAGTTGGCAGAAGACCACAAAATGGCTTAATTTTAATAGCTATAGTCATGGCCTATTTTGTTAGCCAGTGCAGAAATAGCTCTTGGGGGTCTTCACATGTTAGTTCCTATAAAACAACCAACATTCGAGACTTTTGCAGCTCACCACCCATCATTGATCCTAGCCAAAACTTGTTCCAATCGATTTTCATAAATAGTCTTTTGATCTATAAAGAAGCATTTATTACATGTTTTATCAGAAAATGTTTATGCAAGTCTTGAAATCAGACAGACTTGCTTTCAAATACACCTCTGACAATTATTAACTTTGTAATTTGAGGCAAGTTACTTCAACTATTTGGACAAAAATTTCTTCATCTGTAAAATAAGTGGTTTGGACTTGATAGCTTCTAAGTTGCTTTTGAGAGCTATACTTATGATACTATGTTCTTATGAAATGGAAGTTATTAAAGAACAAGTTCCATGATTTGCACTTTTAGAAATTTCCTTCCATCACAAACTTGGGTGGTGATCCTGAGGTGAGGCATGCTGGTGTGGCAGAGCTTGTTAAGGCTATGGAGATAAACTCCTCCTCACAGTTCTGCTGTAGATGCCTTGAAAAAAAATATCTGACAACAGCTACACAAAAATCCCAGAAATTTGGGACATAGGAGTCTCCACACTAATAGCGGAGTTTTCCAAATGCAAACAGCTCAAAAGTCAAATAATTGGCTGGCAAAATGAGCAAATGGAGGAAGTGCAATCAGACTATAGAATCAAAAAGGATCAAAACATAGAACCAGAAGAAGAAAACAAACATAGTTAAGTCTCCTGCATTAAAAGCCTCCAAGAAAAATATGAGCTGATTGCAGGTCATGGAGGAGCTCAAGAAGAGCTTGATTTGAAAATCAAGCAAGATAATAAAGGAAAAATTTGGAAAAAAATGAGAATGAATGAAGGAAAAACATGAAATCCAGTCAATAGCCTGACTGAAGAAAATAGCAACTTAAAATAGATTAACTCAAATGGCAAAAGAGGTCCAAAATTCAATGAAGAGAAAGCCTCAAAAATATGAATTGCCCAGATGGAAAAGGAATTTCAAAAACTCACTGAAGAGAATAATTACTTCAAAATTAGATTGGAGCTAATAGAAGCTAATGACATTAGGAGAAATTAAGATAATATAAAATACATCCAAACAAATAAAAAATAGAAGGCAAAGTGAAATATCTCACTGGAAAATCCACTGACCTGGAAAATAGATCCAGTAGAGATCATTAAAAAAATTTTTGGACTTCTTGAAGGCCATGATTTAAAAAAAAAGAGCCTAGACATCATCTTTCAAGAAATTAAAAAGCAAAATTTTCCTGATATTCTAGAAGCAGATGGGAAAATAGAAATTGAAAGAAATTACCAATCACCTCTTGAAATAGATACTTGAAAGAAAACTCCTAGGAATATAATAGCCAGATTCCATAGTTCTCAGGGAAAGGAGAAAATATTAAAAGTAGTCAGGAGAAAAAAAACACAATTTGAGAATTCCTCTCTGACTTGAAAAGTTCTGGTGATCAACTTGTTATAATTCCCTTTTGATTGCCAAAATGGTATACTTGATGAAAGACTGAACTTGGAATCATAAAGATTAGTAGTGGGGTAGCGAGGTGGTGCAGTGGATAAAATACTGGCCCTAAAGTAAAGAGGACCTGATTTCAAACACAACCTCAGACACTTAACACTCACTAGCCATGTGATCTTGAAGAAGTAATTTAACCCCAATGGTCCTACCATTTCCCGTTCAAAAAGTCCCCCCCCCCAAAAAAAATACTGGGAATTCTAATTATTTAATAGGATACAGGGGGAATTTGAGCCTGTCTTAATCCTAACACATATCTAAACAAAATTGTACATTGTAATTATATTCATGATTTATTTATGTACACAGGTGGTCCTTATTGCTAGGTTTAAATATTTTCACTATGGTTTAGAATGAGACTTTCTCTGGATATACAAATTTACAGAAAATGACATAAGAAATATGGTTTGGAACTAACTAGTATTGAAAAAAAAGCAATCTGGCAAAGAGCAGGGTAAAATTATGGAATCATGTTTGAGGGTAAATGTCTGGGAAAAAAGGCAAATGTTCTGAAACCCATTACTTGAATGCTTAAATAGCATATAGTATTGTCTTATTAAATTTGCACAAACTATTATTGGAATTGTTTTTTGTATCATTAATTGCATTTTGAACAGAAGTGAAATAAGTGAAGGCCCTTTGAAATAATTATTCAAAATTATGATGGACATTTTAATGGCTTTTCAAAAGTAAATAAGCAAAGTAATCAATACAAGCTATTAGTATTTTTGTATATTTAAAAGTACACATTTTATTTAGAAATATAAAATATTACTTATTAGAATAAATTTATTTTCTGTAACTCATGCCTGAATTTCTACAGTTAAGGTAATGACTACTAATTTTAAAATACCAATGTCAGGATTTTAGCAAGTTATATTCTATTTTTGTCTAAATGAACAATTTACACCATTTAAAATCTTTGAAAATATATAAATGTTGATTTAGAGGGCAGAGTCAAGATGGCGGCGTAGAAGGAGCAAGGTCCTGAAGCTCCCACACAGCCACCCTACACACCCATAAAATATGACTCTGGACAAATGCTAGAGCTCTCAAACTCACAAAAACACAGAAAACACATCTCTTGTGGAAGGCAACTCGACAGCAGGGGATTATTGTGGTAGGACGCAAGCTGATGCCAGCCAAGCCTGAAAGCGAAACCACAGCCAGGCCCCGGGCAGTAAGAAGGAGCTGAGCTGAGCCCTGCCACAACCAGTCTACAAGAGAGAAGATCTACAGCCTCCAGCAACTCCACATCTAGCAAGGTGTGAAAAATAGGGATTAAAGAAAGGCAGCTTGGCAGGAGGGGCTCATCTCGCAGGCCTGCAGGTCTGGAACCGAGACCAGCCCAGCCTGAAACCACACATGGCCAGGCTGCCAGGCAGCTGGGAGGAGCCAAGCCTCCAAGCTTCGGTATGAGTCTACTTCAGAGGAGATCTACTGAATCTGGAGTAATCTTCATACATACTAAGCCAATATTAGGAGTCAGGGAAAGTGAGTGAATATTTCAAGCTAAATTTGGGGGAGGAAAAGCAGTTGGGCCAATCTAACCCCAGGGCAAGGAAGCAGTGGGAGAAGGGCAAGAACTGCTGTAACTGGTGGCTTCCCCCCACTGGGCTGTTTCAGAGCCCCTGGCCTATGGAATCTGCAGGAGGGGTGAGTAGATTAATCAGGGCCAAATGCTCTTGCACTGAGTGGCCTGGATTCAAATTGTGGTCTTGGGTGGTGTTCCTGGGGAGTGCTTTTAGTAAGTCAAAGCTGGGGGGGAGCTGCAACTCCCGCCTAATAGCTGTGGCAGCTGGGGAAAGCCCAGTGATTTGGAACAGAGCTTTCCCCAATGGAAGCAGAGCTTCACAAAGCTAAAAAAAATAAACAATTAATTGACTGGCCAACATGAGGAAAAGGAAGCAAATAAGAAGAGCAATTAAATTCTAGAATTCTTTTTTTGGGGGGGATAAAAAGGATCAAAGCATGGAACAGGAGGAAGACAACACAGTCGAACTTCCACACCAAATGCTTCCAAGACACTTGAAAAATGCCTAGAAGCTATAGATAATCTGAAAAAGGACTTTGTAAAACTAATAAGAGAAGTGGAGGAAAAATTGGGAAGAGAAATGAGAATGATGTGAGAAAATCATGAAAAGGGAGTCCACAACCTGACTGAAGAAAACAACACCTCAAAGAGTAAATTAACTCAGATGGCAAAAGATGCCCAGAAAGCCAATGAAGAAAAGAATGCCTTAAAAAGTCGAATTTCCCAGATGGAAAAAGAATCTCAAAACCATTCTGAAGAGAATAATTCCTTCAGAATTAGAGTGGAGAAAGTAGAAGCTAATGACTTTATGAGAAACCAAGATACTATTAAACAGTTACAAAGAAATGAAAAAATAGAAAGCAATGTGAAATATCTCCTTGAAAAAAACCACTGACCTGGAAAATAGATCCAGGAGAGACAATTTGAAAATTATTGGTCTACCTGAAACCTATGCCCAGAAAAATAACTTGGAAAGCATCCTTCAAGAAATCCTTAAAAAAATTGCCCTCATGTTACAGAGTCAGAGGGCAAAATAGAACTTGAAAGAATTCACTGTTCACCTCTTCAAAAAGATCCCCGAAAGAAAACTCCTATAAATATTATTGCCAGGTTCCAGAATACCCAGGTAAGGAGAAAATATTACAGGCCACCAAGAGAAAACCATTTGAATACTGCAGAAGCACTATCAAGATAACCCAAGATCTGGCAGCATCTACACCGAGGGATGGCAGAGCCTTGAATATGATATTTCAAAGATTAAGGGAGCTGGGATTAAAACCAAGAATCACCTACCCAGCCAAATTAAGTATAATATTCCAGGGGCAAATATGGTCATTCAGTGAGGTGGAGGACTTTCAAGCTTTCTTGCTGAAAAACCCAGAACTGAACAGGAAATTTGACAATCAAATACAAGAAGCATGAGAAGGTAAACCCAAGAAAGCAAGTGTACGAAACTTATCAAATTTGAATTATTTACATACCAATATGGAAAATCAATAGTAGTAACTTATGAAACTTTTCTTAGTATGAGGATAGATGAAGGGAATACAAATGGATATATATGTATACTTGCACATATGTCTATATAGTAGGCTATATATGCATACGAATACATATCTGAGCATGTGAATATATGGATATATATAGAGTATAGGTTCAATTGAATATGAAGGGATGATACTTTAAAAGGTAAATTCTGAGGTGAGAGAGGCCTAGAATGAGAGGGAACAGGGAGAGACAAAATGGGGTTAATCATCCCGTATAGAAGAGGCAAGGGATAACTGCTACAACTTTACTTTCATTTACTCTCATTGAATCTGGTTTGGGAAGAAATGGCATAACTCTAAACTGGGCATCATACCACACAAGAGAGTAGGGGGCATGGGGATGAAAGGGGGAATGACAGAGGGAAGGGCAGGTTCGGGGAGGAGGATGCTGGATGCTCACACTTCAATAAAGGGACAGGGACAGGGTAGAGAAGAGAACAAGGGGGGAGGAATAGGAAGGAGGGACATATGATCACTGTCACAAGATGTCCACTACAAAGATGTCCTCTATAATTACACCTACACAGCCTGTATTGAAATTGGTTGTCCTTCCAGCGGGGGTGGGTGACAAGGGAGGAAGTGAAAGGATCTAGAATTTAAAGCTCTGCTATACCTGCAACTAGGAATCAAGATATACAGGGGTTGGGGTAGGGAGACCCTCTCTTCCCTACCAGAAAGTTAGAGAGCAGACCAGGGGAGGGACTCTACAGTAGGATCACTGTTTTGGGGTTGGGGTAGGGGAAAGATGGGGAGAAAATTTGTAATTCAAAAATCTCATGAAAATGAATGATGTAAACAAGAAAGCAAATAAAATTTATTACACACACACACATATATGTTGTAGTCCCATTTGCTATTTCTTCCTCTCTCACATTCATGTGGGCACACACATGTGTGCATATATTTATATATGTATCCATATATACACAAACAACTAAATACACATACACTAGCATTTATAAAAATGTGTCTGCTTGTTTGTGTGTTCATTATGTTTACATATTTATGTATAAATGCATATTCACATACATATCTGTGAGAGAAAAATGCTAATCCTTTAAGAAATACTAACAAAAATCTATATCCATGTTACTCCTATCTACATATGCCTACTACTGATAAAATATCATGAATGGAACAGGAATAATTTGTATTTTAATATAAAATAATTAAAATTTTCTTCAGTAAAATATTATATGTGAATTATGCCAGGGGATAAGTATTTCTACCATTAATAGATGTAGACTAGTGCGTCACTATACATGCTTACATACACACACACACCTCCAAAAGAAATGTGACTTTAGTAGGTCAAAATTCATCTAGTATATCTAGTGTTCTTTTCCTTAACTGACAGGAATCTTTTACATCCTATTGACAGCATTTCAAAAATCTATGTTATAATACAAGTGGTGGTAAATTCCATGACCTCCAATCTCTCTCCCTCCTTTCCCTTTTCCTGTATATTCAAGTGTGTATATATACATATATATGCATGTACACACACAGACAAACACACATACAAATTCAACACACACACATACACACACACCTCAACTTTAAGAAATAAATAGAACCGAAAGCAAATTGAAATTCATATTATCATTGAATTTTTTTTTTATTAACTTGTTTGTTCACTTTTAGGTTACAAGATTCTGTTCCATAGTCACTTCAGTTATAGATTTTTCTCCCCTTCCTCCCCATTCCCCACAAAACCCCCTCATGGTGGCATACAGTCATGTATAGGATCTGCAAACTCCTTCACATTGTACAATCGTCAGGTTGTATATGTGTTATAGCCAATGGAGTGAACAATGAGAAAAGAGAAACAAAAGCCAAACATCTAAAAGAATGATAGCATGCATTGCTTCAGTCTCTGTTTAAACTCTGATCTTACTGGATCTTTCTCTGAATGTAGACATCTTCTTCCATTCTGAGACTTGTATAGTTGTGTTTTAACTGTGTGATGCTCAGAAGCGTCCAGTTTTTCAAAATCGGTCGTTACACATATGATGTATCTGTGACTGTGTACAAATTTTTCCAGGTTCTGCTCTTCTCACTCAGCATAAATTCATATAAGCCTCTCCAGGTGAGTATGAAGTCCATCTCCTTCCCATTTCTTATACCACAATAATATTCCATCACATTCATATACCATAACTTGTTCAGCCATTCCCCAATTGATGGGCATCCCTTAAATTTCCAGTTTTTTGCCACCACAAAGAGAGCACCAATAAATACTTTTGTACATATGGGACCCTTTCCCACTTCTGTGATCTCTTTGCGATACAACCCCAAAAGTGGTATTACTGGGTCTAAGGGTATGATATTATTTATAGCCCTTTGGGCATAGTTCCAGATTGCCCTCCAAAATGGTTGTATC
>JAQQSW010002901.1:0-14826 GCA_028646575.1 Pseudocheirus occidentalis
AAAGACTGACTATATTTCCCTCCATCCTATCCTGCCCCCCACTTGCTCTATTCTCTACTTTGTTCCTGTCCGTTTACAGAAGTGTGTGCTTCTAACAACCCTCCCCTTAACCTGCCCTCCCCTCCATCATCCTCCCTCTCATCCCCTTCCCCCCTACTCTCCTGTAGGCCAAGATACCCAATTTAGAGTGAATGTCAATCCCTACCTAAGCCAAATTCAATGAGAGTAAGGTTGACCCATTCCCTTTTGCCTTCCTGTTCTTCCCCTCCACTGTAACAGTTATCCCTTGCCTCTTCTATTTGAGAGGATTAACCCCATTCTGTCTCTTCTTGTCACCTCTCATTATATTTCTCTCCTCCCTATTTCACCATTTAAAATATCACCCCTTCCTATTCAATTGATCTTGTGCCCTCTATCTATGTATACCTGTAGACATATATACACACACTCACATATGTATTGCTATGCATATATATTCTCCTATATAGACATATGTGAATGTATACATATATACATACATATATACATACATTTATATTCCCTTCAACTATCCTCATACTGAGAAAAGTTTCATAAGTTACAATTACCATTTTTCCACATAGGCACATAAATAGTTCAACTTTGATAAGTTCCCTATGATTTCTTTTCCTTGTTTACATTCTCATGCTTCTTGTATTTGGATGTCAAACCTTTTATTCAGCTCTGTTTTTTTCATCAGGAATGCTTGAAAGTCCTCCACCTCATTGAATGACTATGTTTTCCCCTGGAAATACTCAATTTTGCTAGGTAGGTAATTCTTGGTTTCAGTCCTAGCTCCTTTGATCTCTGGAATATCATATTCCATGCCCTGCAATCTCTTAATGTAAAAGCTGCTAGATCCTGAGTTATCCTAATTGTGTTTCCCCAGTATTCAAATGGTTTCTTCTTGGCAGCTTGTAATATTTTCTCCTCGATCTGGGAACTTTGGAACCTGGCTATAACATTCCTAGGAGTTTTCTTTTTGGGATCTTTTTTCAAGAGGTGATCAGTAAATTCTTTCCATTTCTATTGTGCCCTGTGGTTCTAAAATATCAGGGCAATTTTCCTTGAGAATTTCTTGAAGGATGATTTCTAGGTTCTTTTTTTGATCATGGCTTTCAGATAGTCCAATAATTTTTAAATTGTCTCTCCTATTTTCCAGGTCAGTGGTTTTTTTTTCAATAAGATATTTTGCATTGCCTTCCATTTTGTCATTTGTTTGGATCTGTTTAATAGTATCCTGATTTCTCAGAAAGTCATTTTCTTCCATTTGCTCCTCTTTAATTCTGAGGGAATTATTCTCTTCAGAAAGTTTTTGAGATTCTTTTTCTCTCTGGCAAATTGTACTTTTTATGGCATTCTTCTCCTCATTGGCTTTTTGGGCCTCTTTTGCCATTTGAGTTAATCTATTTTTTAAGGTATCTTCTTCAGTCAGGTTACTGACTCTCTTTTCATGATTTTCTTGCATCATTTGCATTTCTCTTCCCAATTTTTCCTTCACTCCTCTTATTTGGTTTTCAAAATCCTTCTTAAGCTCCTCTATGGCCTCTAACCAATTCATATTTTTCTTGGAAGCTTTTGGTGCAGGAGTTCTGACTGTGTTGTCTTCCTCCCGTCCCATACTTTGATGCTTTTTGTCCCCAAAAAAGGAATCTAAAGTTAGATTTCTGTGCTTCCTTTGCTTCCTTTGCCTGCTCATATTGCCAGCCAATTAACTTAACTTTTGAGCTCTTTCCCACAGTAGAACTCTGCTTTCAGAGGGGAGAGCATTGTCCCAAATCACTGGGGTTTTCACAGCTGCCAGAGCTATTAGGAAGCTACCATCTCTACAGCTCCTATAAGCTTTGGCTCACCAGTCACGCACCTCAGGACTACCACCCACAACTGTGATCCAGATCCATGCAGGTTAAGGCAAGAGCACTTAGACTCTGAATCCCCCTGAACTTGTTCCCCCTGCAATCTGCAGGCCAGGAGCTCTGAAGCAGCCATGTGGAGGTGGCTTCATGGCTGCTTGGGGCAGAGGGCTGGACCCGCTCCTTTGTCTCCCCCAAATTCAGCTGAGTTCCACTGACCTTTCACTTTGTCTTTGGCATTTACAGGTTGATAAATCTGGAAACTGCCACGGCTGCAGGTGATCCACTCTCCTGAAGTCTGCTCCAGCCACAGCTGCTCCGGCCACCCTGAGGCTATAACTGGGGCTCATTCAGGGCTGGTTTAGGCTCCAGCATGCTGCAATGAACCTTTTCTGTCCCCCTGCTGGGCTGCCTTCAGTGGGAGCTTTGTTTCTCTGTCACTTTATGGGTTCTGGAGCTCTAAAATTTGTTTAGAGTCATATTTCATAGGTATTTGAGGTGGTTATGGGGGAGCCACAGAATTTTCCTGCTTCTACACCACCATCTTGACTCTGCACCCCCACTCACTTCTTAAAGAGGTCTATTCTCCACCTCTCCCTCCCTCCCTCCCCCCTCTTTCAGTGAGTACCTTCAAAAGCCTTAAACAAAAAAGAGCCAGGGTCTCCCACTGCGTCTGGGTTATCTCCAGTCATCTTGATGGCTATCAGGTCACTGGATCCACATGGCTCTGGAGGAGAAAGTGAGGCCAGTGACCCTCCCTCACTCAAATTAAATTCAACTGCAAGTCATGTCATCATTTCTCTGATGCCATGGTCCTCTTCAAAAACGAAGGACAAACACAACAACCACCATACCAGTGCAGTGGTAAAACACTGGTATTGAAAAGATGAGCTCTGACTTTCATAGGAATCTTGGAGGACTGTCAATGTGTTCTGAAATCCAAGGAATCTTACCTCTCATTCTCACCCTCTCTTTTACCTCTTACTGTGCATGTCTTGCTGGGCACAGAGGTAAATACTGCAGGACGAGCTCCATAGAGGAAGCCAATCCAAATTCATCTTGACATCAAGGTGATGAACAGTCTACATCCACTTGGTCCTTTCTGTGTAGATGGTTAGGCCAGACTCATTTGAATGTTCCCTGATCTCTATCCACAGGCTGTGCAATGTCCTAGAGCTCTAGGCAGCCAGCACAATGCCAACCCCAAAGAGGCACATCTGGAGGAAATCACTAGTGATAGGGAATAACTCTCTGACCTGGATCTTTCCTCTGTCCCAGTGGTGCCCAGCTTTGTCTTATTCCTTACATGATTTTTATACTCACAGGGCCTATGAAATGGGTAATTCTGCTATGACCCTTTCCAATGAACCTTGATGTGCATATGGGCACCTTCCTTTCTTTTCCTTCTTGTTTTTCTTTTAATTCACAATCAATAAGCACAAAGAAATCTTAAATTATCTTTATCTTTTATTGCATTGTGACAGACAAAAACTTGGGCTAGGCTCACAATTGCCTGTGAAGGAGTTCATCAGTGATGCCTTCAATCTCTGTACACAGGACCCGCACCAGGGCTGGCTGTGGGTGGGACAGTAAGCCTCTAAGCCAGTGGTCACTAGGGTTCTCTCAGACACCTTTCTCTGTATTAATAAGCCTTGAGATGGGTTTCTGTGCCTTTGTTATCTTTCACTCTTCAGATACCTTGTACATCAGTCATTTGACACACCTACATTCAGCACAGTCTCCAGCAAAGGGAGCCAGCAAGGATGGCCTCCACATAAACCTGGTCACATCATCTGTCTCTGCTCCAGTCCAGCCGCTTCACCCATCCCTAATACCTCCAGGATGAAACAGAAAATTCTCTGGCCTTCACAGCTTGTCTTCTTCCTACCTTTCCTGGGGTCTTTTACCCCATTCACTCTACCTTCTGTTGGCACTACCTTAAGGGGAGTTTTCTGCATAGGCCTGGGAGGCTCCTTTCCTGTCTGTCTCTACCTCTCCCTGCTTCTTACCTCTTATGGGAAACTTTGCCCAGTATTCTAGGCACAGCCTTTGCCTCTGAAATGACTTCTTGCCAGCTTTGACTCAATCTTGTTAGCACCAGGTTGTTTCCATGTTTTCTCTCCATCAGAACAGGAGCTCCTCAAGGGCAAGGGATGTTTTTACCTTCCTTTGCATCCCCAGCACTTAGCATGGGTGCCTGCAACAGGGTAGGTATTTAATTAGTGCTTGTTCCATTTGGGGAGCAGGGCATGAACAGTGCAGGATGCACAAGAAGAAAAGACTGCAAAGGAAACATTTACACACACTCAGCGGAGGGTACAGGGGCTTACAGGAAAGCAGGGCAATGTTAACATGTTAAATTTGACAAATATTTTTAAATTATTGGTGGTACTTTAACAGAAATTCATGGTTTCCTGTAGGATCCTCTTTGGGAGTTATTGTTTGTGTATGAGAATGTCCAGATTTATTTATGCATATTAGTTGCATAATTTAAAAAAAGTTTAAACAAAGGAGGGGGGCCGTGGTCTGAGGGCCCTGAGATGGTGCTAATGGAGCTGTGCCATGTGCTTCCAGGGATTGCCGCAGCTACAATGTACTTGGGAAATAAAGACTTGCCATTCTCAGATACACAACTCCGAGTGGCCTTTGATGGGGATGCTCTCCTTTTCTCCGATGACTTTGACAAAAATGTTAATGAGAAAGAGCCAAACAAACCTTCGCCACAAGAACCATTTAGTAAGGAGAAGCCTCTTGCCCAGGTACAGTGAACAATTATCTCCTTAGAGACAACGAATGTTAGTATAGAAGAGACTTCATAAATCATCTAATCCAAACACTTTGTTTTACTGGGAAAGTGATTCACTTCGACAATGTTCATGTTTATGATTCATGCTGGGGATCCTCCCTGAAATCTCCTTTTCAATGCTGACAACATCACACAATTGCAGCATTTTAAAAGGAACCTCTGTGACCCTCAAGGCCAACACATACCGAGAAAAGAGTCCTCTCTGTAACATCCTAGAGAAGAATCCATTCAATCTTTGCTTGAAGGTCTCCAGAGAAGGGGAACCATTGTCTCTTGGGTCAGCCCATATTAGGAAGTTTAACCTGATGTCCAGACTCCATTGGTTCCCTTGCCACATCTCCTCTTTGCTCCTAGGGCTTCTGGAGACACAGAACAAGTGTGATCTCCCTTCCATGTGAGAGCCTTCTGTGAAGGAACAAACCAAGTTCCTTCAATTGATTCGTATATAGCATGAACAGGACTTCCATATTTATTTTTATCATCCAATAAAAAGTATTTCTTACTTTACTATATCTTAATGTTACTTGCAACTGGTTTTATTTCAAACTTTTACTAGTCCTTCTTTTATTTTTTGAATGATTAATTATAATAAGATACAATAAAAAATGACTAAAATATCCATACCTTTTGATTCAGAAATCCTAGTGCTAGGCACGTACCTCAAGAAAGGAAAGGCAGAAATAGAGATTATACATATGTCAAAATATTTATAATAGCAGCAAACAACTGGGAATAAAGTAGATGGCCATCTACTGGAGAATGGATAAATCCATTGTGGTGATATTGAAGAATTCAGAAAAGCAGTGGGAGCCTTCATGCACTGACAAAGGGTGAAGTAAAGGGAACCAAGAAGACAAGATGCACAGTGCCTACAGCCACAGATATGGAAGAATAATGACAGTAACAACAGCGATAGCAACACAAAACAGAAACTAATAGCACTTCATCATAAAGGCCAAACTAGGACCCTATGGAAAGACAGCGGCAATCCTCATCCTCCCTTTGTGAGTCCTTGTGGATATGGAATAAAGCACTGTCAGACTTGGTGATGGGTTGGTCAATTTGGCTAAGCTAGTTTCTTTCTCTTTCTATCTCTCCTTCCTTCCTTCCTTCCTTCTTTCCTTCCTTCCTTCTTTCCTTCCTCCCTCCCTTCCTTTCTTCTTTCTCCCTCTTATAAGAAATGGCTTTCTGGGAAAGGAATAAGTAGGCTTACACTGCAAAGTCAATATCTTGTTAAAACAAACACAAATACAGATAAAAAAAAGTGTTTATCTCCCCTCAGCCCATGCTGCTGTATCCCTAAATCCCATACTCTTAGGCTATCCTATGGGTCTCCTCTTGCTCGG
The DNA here is from genome assembly GCA_028646575.1 of Pseudocheirus occidentalis. Lineage (NCBI taxonomy): Eukaryota > Metazoa > Chordata > Mammalia > Diprotodontia > Pseudocheiridae > Pseudocheirus > Pseudocheirus occidentalis. The sequence continues at coordinate 6,024 of JAQQSW010002901.1, forward strand.
CTCCATCTGGGATCTCATCACTTAGATATTCCCTCGACTGATGCAGACGTCGACCCATCTCTGCCAGTTCATCCCATGTGACTCTGCCTATAGACCCTCCTATAAGTGCTCCACAGGGGTCCACTCAGTGTGCTGAAGGCCTTCTGTGCTGTCTTGTGATGTCATGAGGTCACCTCTTCATAGTAACTGAATTCTTTGAAGACCAAGTTTCACTTTTTATCTAAGACGCCTGTTCCAAATCTTTATCTTGGTGAAGAAGTTAACCTTGGATTCTCAGAGGCTGAGCCCAGTGAGGGCAAGCTCAAGCAGGCTCTTTGCTCAACACTTCAGGAACTGCTGGGGCATGGGCATTCCCTCCACGAGCCTGGGTCCTGCCTAAGGCACTGTAGGCCACTTCTCAGCAGTTCTTGCTTTTCAATTCCTGCACCTAAAACCTGCCCTCTTATCCACTGATTAAGTAAAGCACCTTTTCTTGGGCTCCTGGTCCAATCCCATCCCATCTTCAGGAAAGTGTCTCTTCTGATATTCACCCCACTTTGTGCAGCTTTCATTTCTTCCTGCCTGCTGACCCCTTCCCCTGTTGCCTATGGGAAAGCTCTCGCTTACTCCTGCCTTCCTCTTGAGATTGTTATTTCATTGTCAACCTCCTGAAAACATCTTTTCCTGTTGTCATGCCTTCCTCAATAGCCCCTCACCTCTCAGCCCCTTCCTTCCATTGCCATCTGGTTACTGACCCTCTCAAAAGCTAATAATGATTTCAAAATTGCTAGTCTTTTAACAATATGAATTCCCATTAACCTCAATAGCTTCTTACTCTGTTGATCACCCCCTCTACCCGGACATTCCCACTTCTTTGACATGATACTTCTCCATCTCCTTTGCTGAAATATCATCTAGCTCCCACTCCCCATGATATGGGGGTGTTCTCCCCAACATTGTTCTAGGACCAGCAGTTCCCAATCTGTGGGTCACAACCCCTTTTGGGTTAAAAAGACCCTTTCACAGGGGTCACCTAATACCATTGGAAAACACGTATTTCTGATGGTCTTAGGAACCAAGACCCTGCTCCTCTTATCGGTCTCCAGGTGGATCCGTCCCCATGCAGATACTCTCACATATAAGTATTAAAGGGTCTCAGCATTAGGAACGTTGAGAACCACTGCTCTAGGCCCTTTTCTCCTTCTACCTTCCACACTTTCATTATCTCATCGACTTCATGGCTCTAATTATCACCTCCAAAATCCATACATCCTGCTGTTACTCCTCATAAGAACTCTAATCCCATATTTGCAGCCGATTGTACCAGGATGTTCTGCCAGCATCTGAAACTCAACGTCACACAACACATCATCTTTCCATCTAAAGCAGTCTGTCCTAACTTTCCTATGCTGTGGCAGGCTCTCAGGCACTCTCATCAACATTATTCCAATAGAGTTGGCCTTTCTGCTTCTAGGTTCATACAAAGAATCAGAAAATGAAAGAATATTGAAGTAAGAAGGGACCACAGCTGCCCTCTAGTACAAAGTCCTTCTGAAAGGGACCTGTCCTCTCAACTCATTGACAAGTGGTTCTCCTGAATCTGTTTAATGATCCATAATGTGGGGCAAGTTCCCTGCGGAAGGCAGCTCACTCCACTGCTGGCCACCTTCCCCTTCCATGCCCCCTCCACCCTAATAACAAGCATCAACTGGTTTCTTTCCAGACATATCTATTGCTCCTGGTTATGCCCATGGCAGCTGCCAAACAGTTCAAGTCTAATTCTTCCATGTGGCAGCCATCTCCCCCCTGCCTATCCCAACCCCTTTGTCTTTTCTTCTCCAAGATAAATTCATCCAGTTATGTTCACTGGTCCTCATGTGACATGTACTGGACACCTTCCTCTCTACACTCTCCGGATTATCAAGGATATGTATTTGTTTTTGTTGTTTTAAATGAACAGAACATAATACTCCAGATGTGGTCTGACTGATCAGGACTGAATAAAGAGGAATTATTACCTCCTTATTCTAGAAACCCTGCCTCCTTAAAAAAATATCCAATTCAAGATATACAACAGGTCATTGGAGATGGGAGATGAGAAGTCAGGATAAAGATTAAAACTGGATAAATAGATTTGAGAATTATCTGCAGAAATGATCACTGAATCCATGGGAACTGGTCAAACCACCAAAGGAAATCATGGAGAAAAAGAAGAGGGCCTAGGACAGAGTAGGCCGAGGGAGATGAGGCTTGTACAATTAAAGTTAGGGCTTCAGAATCACTGAAGGGAATTTTCCTGCTAGCATTCCCTGTGCAATAAAATCATGGTCTAGTTAAAAAAAAAGGGGGGGAGGGAGAAGAAGAAGCATCTCCATAGTGGAATCTTAGGACTTTCACTTCCCATCTCAGTCTGCCCTCCACTAACACAGAACAAGCTGAGTCTCAATTCCACATGACAACTTCAGAAGCTCGAAGACAGTTCTCGTGCTCTACTTTCCCTGTCTTCTAGGCTCCATGCAGCGACTCTCACGTCCAACTGAAATCTTCTCTAGGAGCCTTTCCATTTCTTTCAAGCAACCTTCTTCCTCTGGGATATTCACCAGTTGGGTCGTGCTCCTCTAGACCCATTTCATCCTGTCACTCTACTTCCAAAAAGCTGATGCCCAGAATCAAACAGTCCTCCACGTGTGCTCTGACCAGGGCCTATTTCTCATCTTGGATGCAATGGACAGATTCATATACCCTGTGACTACAAGAGCTTCCCAGTCTTCCATACTGAACTGCTGGCCTATATTATGTTTACAAGTCATTAAAGCTCCCAGATTTTTTCCAAACATAAGATTTTGTATTTATCCCTGCCTTCTTTTACCTTCTACTTGGCCCAATATTCTATTGTGTCAAGGTTTTGTTTTTATTCTGCCTCTTTCATTCAGTGAATCAGCTGCCTGTTTCTCCAACCTTTGTGTCCCCAGCAGATGTTGGAAGAGCTGAACCCCTGTCACCTCCAGTGTTCTTGTGATGCTTCCTGGATGACACATCTATTTCTTCTTTTTGTTCTGGTGTTTTCTCCCGTATTCTAATAACATTTTCATTTCTTTCTCTGCTGCTGATATTCACCCAGATTTTCCTCAGGTTATTTCCACTCTTTCATTCCTTCATGGCCTCACACAAAGATCTCTACTGAAAAGTGGCACATTACCTCGTGCCCTCCACTCCCACCAGTACCATCCATTTACCTGACATGCTCCTTTTGAAAAGAGGCGTGGACCACCCTCACCAAATTCAGCAGTGGGCTTTATCTGACCAAGCATTAGGGACATTGGGGAGGCTGCTTGCTGGCCGTGTCCTGACATCCCTAGCTCCTTTTTAGACAAATTACCGTCTATTCCCGAGGTCCAGCTTGTCTCCTTGAGATGGGTTTCATAGCTCCCTGCAATGCCACTGTTTACAGAAACACTTCTCGGGCCAAGGCAAGACTGGCTCCTTTCTGCTCTCTTCTCCACATTCAAGAACCCCTTTTGTTATTTTCCTCCCTCCATGGCATACCCTCACTAGGGCTTCTCACTTCACCAAAGTTTATGGGCGCATTTCTCCCTCTTCTTTGCTTTGTGTGAAAGCATTCCTGCCAGACCTGGTTGGGCAGGCTCTTGTGCTCCAGGCTACCTTCATTCGTGGGTCTGGGGCCAGGCACAAGAACCCATACCCATGCTCAAATGTTATCTTCTTACAGAGCTGTCCACTTCCCAGGTTTTCCATTGTTTTGAATCAGGAGCATATGTCCCTGAAAGCCTCTGTTCTTCCCCAAAACCCCGTTTCCTGCACAGTATCTTCTGCCACTTGGATTTCTGCCTATAAGAATCACCTCAAGTATCTACCTGGTCAGACAGGTCTGGAGGCCTACACACAAACCCCAGGTGACAGAATGACTTTGCTGCACTTAGGAAGATGAAGAACTGCATAGTCACCATTCAGTAGTGAGTTACCAGCTACTGAGAGCCATATCTGCCTTCTAACCCACCCCAGGTGAGCCCTTCTTATCCAAGGACTCCTGTGCATTTAAATCAGCCTTTCCACCAGAGGATCCAGCTCCAAGGGAGCATTGCTTCCTCCTGGGCAGTCTAATCTTCTGGCCAAATGCACTCGGTGTTCATACAAGGGTTTTAGTCTGCTTCTGTGTTACAGGTCCCTGGATGGGGCTTCCTTTACTGGGATGGGCTAGAAGTTGCATGAGGTCTTAGGCACAAAATCCCTGGAAGGGAGGTCTACTTTGGACATGAAAGATCAGGATGATACTGTTCCAGAGAAAGGAGAGGGAAGGAAAGAAGGGAGAGGGAGAGACAGAGAGGAGTCCATGTGCCTGGAACTCAGACTACATGAAGGGGAGATAATATTAGAGCCAGAAGGGAGAGGGCCTGGAAAACCAGATTCTGGGGTCTATATATCACAAGTAGGAGGGAAAGAGTCACAAAGGAAGAGGCAACATTCATCTCACACAGGGGACTATGGAATCTGGAGGTCAGGTTCATTAGGCCTACTGGTTCTGAGCCTCTGATTTATCCTTTTTCTCATCACCATGAGGAAGGAGATATGGGGGAAAACAAGGCACAGGGAGGTTCAGCAGGCTACTCACCACAGTACCTTGTGAGCCCTGTATGAGTAACCCATGAACAAAATCCATGATATAGCCTAGGAATGTCCCTAGTTCTTCCAAATACCATTCATCACTGTTGTCTGTTCCATTCCCAGGGTCCCTTGAAACAATTCCTAGAAGACTTAGGGCGGCTGCAAAAGAAGTTTTACGCCAAAGATGAGAGGCTGCTCTGCCCCATCAGGACCTACCTCATCACAGACAGGAGTGCTGCCAGCTCTGGGGCCCACGTGCTCAAGACACTCCGTGCCTGGGGCCTTGAGATCGATGAAGCACTCTTCCTGGCCGGGGCCCCCAAGGGGCCCATTTTGGTCAAAATACGGCCCCACATCTTCTTTGATGATAACATGTTCCATAACAAAGGGGTGCAGAAGTCTGGCACCATCGTGGCCAGCTTGCCCTTCCCCAGCTCTAGCAGAAGCAGCCCGAATCAGGAGACAGAGAAAAAGTAAAGAGGGAGCATAATCACCTGTCTCCTGGCTCATTCTTGACCAGATTAGTCACTGTCGAAGGGAAAGAAGCAGGGAGAAAGAATGAGGATGGAAGAGAGAGGAGAGGGGGGTAGAGCGGAGGAAGGAGCAAGGGGACAGAGAGTGGCAGGGATGGGGGGGAGACAGAGCAAGACAGACAAAACGGAAGAGACAGAGAGACAGAGAAAGGAGAGAGAGGGGAGAGGGAGGAGGGATGGAAGGAGAGAATTTGGTATTTTAGCTACTGGGTAAACAAGCAAAAGACTCAATGCCAGGACCCGGCCTTTTGGAAAAGATGTTACAGTGATATTTTCATTTATAGCACGTACTCATGAACCATATCCTTGGTTAAACTATTGAGTTATATTTAAATAGCTTCCTTTGCTGCTGTTATATATAATCTACATATTCACATAACATTTTTGCAACTAATGAAAATCCATAATAATGTTATAAACAGCATGTCTACCATTAGGCAGGTTCCCAAGAGTTCAGACAGGACGGTGAATGACAAGCTGAGATCACCCTTTATACCCAGATGTGAAGATTTCCCCCAGCAGAATGGGTGGATGAGAACCATTTGTCCCAAAGGCCATGAAGGTGGCTGAAGTCATTCTGACTTTTGTCCTGCTACCAAACTTCAATGACTAGAAGAGAGAGTGAGGCTGGCAACTTTGAGCAGCTCTGCCTCACTTCAATCTAATTTACAAGCAAGTCACAACACCATCCCATGATAACACTGGTCCTCTTCAAAAAAGGACAAACAGCAATTTATTACAGAAAAAGCTGCTACAAACACTTTTACATACACGGGTCCTTTTCTCCATCTCTGATCTCTTTGGGTACAGGCCTAGTAGTGGTCTTGCTGGGCCAAAGGGTAGCCACAGTCTAATAATTTGCAGAGAGGCTACATAAGTAGGCAGGTGGCTGTTAAGCTGAGAGTGAAGGAAGCTGGTGATTCTGGGGGAATGGAAGTGAGGCAAAGCAACATTCCAGGGATGGGTGACAGTCTGGGACAAAGCAGGGTCGGGATATGGTCCCTTCATTGACCTCATGAATGCCTCTTTCTAAACAGAAATGGTACAGATGATGGCATCTGGCTACAAACTCAGACCAGATTCTGGTGAGCTAAAGAGGACCAGGGCCAGGCATCCTAGAAGGCAAAGGTGATGAGAACGGTGGTATTTGAGGAAGAGGAAAGTCAGGGGAAGGGGAGGTTTGGGGTAAAGAGAACGGCTTCTGTTCTGGACCAAGACACAGACACAGAAAGAGCAGCAGACAATCTAGGGATACAAATACGAGCAACCAAGGCACCCCTTGCCCTTACCCAGCCCAGTGCAAAGGGCGGGTAGGTGGAGACACAGCAGACAGGAAGGAGGTGGGGCTGAGCAGTCAGCAGGGAAGGGGCATGTGGGCCTGGGTGCCAGAGATAAGGCAGGACCTCAACCATCAGAGCCGGCACCCAGAGAGGGAAGCCAGCTTACCGGGCAGAAGGTGGGATCTGAGAAGATGCTCAAGGCCCATCCTCTTCTGTAAGGGGCCCTTCCTGGGCCCCTCCTCCCTGAGTCACCTTCCTTGTGAGACTGCCCTGTTAACCTGCTTGTAGCTTGTTTCATGGGAGCTCCTGAGGGCAGACTCTGTTGACCTTCTTCTGTGCCCCCAACTCTTCCCACTGGGTATCCACTGTGTAAATGGTTAATAGGGGCTTGTTTACTGAGTGAATAAAGAGTGACTGGTATGTGTAGAGAAGATTTGGCAAGGACTGGGCTGAGGAGAAGTGTAAAAAGATGACAAGAGGCCCCTCAGGTGGATTCACTGAGCAGGCAGTTGGAGATGTGACGGGCAGCTAAGAAGCACAGTGGTAGCGCCAGGTCTGGAGTCAGAACAACTCTTCTTTCGAGTTCAAATCCAGCCTCAGGCACTCATATCTAACTGTGTGACCCTGGGCAAATCACTTCAGCCTTTTTGCCTCAGTTTTGTCATCTGTAAAATGAGCTGGAGAAGGACATGGCAAAGCGCTGCATCATGCCTAGAAGTTGAGAGCATGAAGCAGCAGAGTAGAAAATCCTGGGAAGGTATCTTTCAATGCCACACAGAAGCCTGGGAACAGTTAAATCAAGCATGGCTTGTGAACAAGAGGGAATGTTACTGTGCCGTAAGAAATGACATGTGTGATGGATACAGAGACATAGGGAAAGCTCAAGTGCAATGGGTGCTGAGTGAAGCCAATACGGTGACTCCTCCAAGCACCCACCAAACAAGAAATGCTTGGGCTGGACCACCATGAAGGGCCCAGAGAGACGCCCCAAGGAGGAGAAGCCTCCCACCCTTGCCCTCTGGAGACCAGAACCAGACCTTGGAGCAGGCAGAGGAGCCTCCACAAGGAGAGGGGGGTGAAGGAACAGTGGCCAGTCTTGTCAGGAATGCGAGAGATGGAACCATGGAAGGAGAGAGCGATTCTGCAGGAAGAAGAGGACCTTGCAATGGGCGCAATGTTTAGACAGACAGGCCCCTCATTCTGGCTCAGGAAAGGGGGAATTATCCAAGCTCCTGAAAGGAGGGAAGGCCATGAACCAAGGGAGACTTTGAGACAAAGGGGGGAAATGTGACCAAGGAGAGAGTGAAAGTCAACAAGGAATTTCACAATGAAGGATGTAGGAATATCATGGAGTAATATCCTCTGCCATCAGCAGGAATCAGTATTTCTTATAATCACAACAAGAGAGGTGGGGGACGGGGCGGGGGAAAGGACAAAAGCTGAAAATATAGGAATTAAAGAGGGAGTAAGAACTAGAAGGGCCATGAATGAAAGACATAAAGCTTAGAAAAGAAAGAGAGGATGAAAATGATGAAAATGAGGGAAGTAACTTATTTTTAGAAATAGGTCCATAAAAAGAAATTTTTAAAACTAAAAGCCAAAACAAAAGAAGCTGAAAGGTCAGAAAGGAAAATTGGCTGATTACCTAAAAGGGGGGGAAAGAGGAGAAGAATTAAATAATTCAATGAAAGCAAGATAAAAAAGGAACTAATAATATGAAGCAAACTAGGAAGAAGGGCAAAAACTGGAAGCAGGGTCTGAAGGAGAATGGGAGGAGTTGGTGAGAACAGGGAGAACCCTAAAAAGATTAAGCTTAACTGGGGGTGGAGCCAAGATGGCGGAGTAGAAGCAGCAAAGCACCGCAGCTCCCACACAAACATGCTAAAAACTCATAAAATGGAACTCTAAAACAGATTTTCAAGCTCCAAAACTCTCCAAAAGACAGAAAATGCATTGTTGCTACAGGCAGCTCAGCAGGTAGGGCTCTTCCCAGCAGTTCGGGAGCCGCAGCCGAAACCCCGGCCAGGTCAGGCCCTGGGGCAGTCAGGCAGAGCCCAGTCTATAGGAGAGCAGATCGGCTGCACTAGAGGCACAGTTACCACATTTATCAGGCCAGAAGAAAAAAAAGGCTAAGAGAAAGGTCAATGGATTTTGCTAACTGGGGAGGAGAAGAGCGGGTCTGGCCAAACAGCTCCCAGGGCAAGGAAGCAGTGGGAGGCAGCTGTAGCAGCAGGAACGGAGCAGCAGCGGCTTCCACTGGGCTGCTTCAGAGCACTCGGCCTGCAGACAGCAGGGGGGCTGACGCGATCCATCAGGGCCAAGGGCTCTTGCGTTGAGCAGCCTGAATCTGGATTGTGGTCTTGAGTGGTGGTCCTGGGGTGTGCTTTC
>JAQQSW010002902.1:0-14826 GCA_028646575.1 Pseudocheirus occidentalis
AAAACAAAACAAAACAAATATATAATTATTATTAACTACATGCAACTGGGAAATGAGACGTGCAGGGACTGGGGAAGAGAGACCCTCCCTGCCCTACCCGAAAGTTAGAGGGGCATTGGAGGAGGACGTAGAAGAGAGCAGATTATGGGAGGGGCTTTGCGGTAGGATCAATGTTTTGGGCTTGGGGGTGGGAGAAAGAAGGGGAGAAAATCTGTAACTCAAAACCTTGTGGAAATGAATGATGTAATCAAGAAAATAAATTAAAATTTAAAAAATTGTACTATTCCTCCTACATAATCTGTTTTTTGGTTTTAAAGAATAACCACTAAAAAGAGTCCTCAGATTCCCTTCATGCTACAGTAACATCAGAGTCCCAGAGCCAGAAAGCAAAGCAGGAGGAAGCAAGAGATCCCAAGACGTCTGCTGGGAAAAGTTACAATTTGGGAGGCTTGCTGAAGTCCCTTTCAGTGACCAGATTTTTGAAAACACACTTCTTTTAATGACCCTATTTCCACATCTATAGGAAGGTAACGCTTACTCATTACGCCAACCTAGGAAAAGTATGAGTGGTATGCCCCAAGATACTGAGGCTATATCATATGAAAATCAAAACTTGCCACCAAAATATACACACTTCCAAGAAATACTACCAAATAAAGTTCATTGAAAGGTAGAAAATAAAAAATGGAGGCCCAGAGACCTTTAAAGTGATTGATCAACTATTGTCCCCAAAGGGAAATATAAATTTCCAGAATCACTTACAATCTCCAGTATTGAACTTTTCCAACAAAGCAACCATATTGCCCCTGCAAGTTCTATCCTCACTACCTCATTGATAGATAGAGACATACAGAGGTACTAGGGTGTTGTAGGATTCGAATGAGATATTTGTTATAAAGCACTTTGCAAACCTGAAAGTTCTATATAAATTCCAACTATCGTTATTTTTTTTACTCAAGTCATCAAGCATCCAGACTGGTGAGGACTTCAAATGCTGAGACTTCCACTACATTCCTACTAAACTCAAGCAATGTTTATAAAATGATATGAAGGTGTCCTGGTACCATCTTCACCATCACTCAAGTGGCTTAATGTATGATTAGAGAGGAGATGATCCAATCATATTGGAAGAGTAAGGAATCACGGCAGGATGGCCTAAGTTTTTCCCTGGTGCCACAAAATAATGAAGAGAACTAGCAGACAGCCTCGACTGCTTTCAGTAAACGCTTCGTGTCAGGTTTATAGGAGAATATTTACAACAATCACACACGATACAGCACTAATAGTTTGCAGTGCGCACCAGCGCAGGCAGGCGATGTGTACCCTCCATTGATAAGATCACAGATCCAATGAAATATTGAAGTATTTTTTTTTACCTCCCGTATTAACCAATATACAACTTTTCTATGTCTCTATAATCCTTTTATTTTGAATTTGTATTCAAAAGGTACACTGACAAGGAATGATTAAATATTTAAATGTGTACAGCGTGACACCAAAATCGTTTCATTTCTTTTCCTTTGTGTGTCCGGTGCCTGGCAGGAAGAAGGTACTTAAATGCTTGGTGACTGATCATATTTAACAGTAGTAATTGTAATATTTATTCTCCGTGCTCACCAGGGCACTTCTGAGGACTTTGAAACTCTCAGGTCTTCTGGTCAGCAACCCTAGTAATGAGACTTGATTAATAGATGGTAAATGTATTTTACTACTTAAGTGGGCAAGTAGGTGATACAATGGATAGAACACCAGGCCCGGCATCAGGAAGACCTGAGTTGAAATCTGACCTCTGACACTTACTAGTTGTGTGACCCTGGGCAAGTCACTTAACCCTCTTTGCTCCAGTTTCCTTATTTGTAAAATGAGATGGCAAAGGAAATGGCAAACCATTCCTATATGTTTGCCAAGAAACCCCCAAATGGGGTCACAAAGAGTCAAGCAGGGCTGTAAAACAACTCAACAACAACAACAAAAATTAAGTGCTAGGAAGAAAAAAAATCCCCAAAACATATGGATGATGGAGAAATTCACTGGAGGTGGCAGTCAGGATAAATATTTAATGTTTTTATTGTTTCATTTGTGTCTTTGCCTCCCTTCTACTGAATGTAGTCCCTGACAGTTAGGATATTCCTAAGAAACACTTGTATTCAGCATTCCTTGATTAAGCCGCTGGCTTACAGAAGACAATGGGTTCTTGAAGGGTAGAGTGGGAATGTGGGCACATTGACATCTTTCTGATGACTCCGTGATGCTTCCTCTTCATTCCTGTGAGAGATGATGTTCTCACCAGAAAACTGGCACAGAGAGTTGGGGGCAGGAAGGCTGCCTGAGTCCCCCCAGAATCCCCTGCTTGCTAGCACTCAACTAGATGAAGTTTTAGTTCCCTTGTTGCCCTGTGGGAAAGTCTGTTTTCCTCATAACTTAGATTTTGTCACAGGAAATAGCTGGGATCAGAAATATGTTAAGTTCAAGAATTGGTTCAATTCTTGGTTCAACATTAACTTTTCATAAGAAGCTCTAGCCTCTACTCAGGTATATATGGATCTTTCATCATCCAGGACAAATTGAGCTGCCTGCAGGTTTATTTTTATTACTGGGGCTTAATACCCATTTTTAGTATCAGCTGCCTTTCAGCATTTCAGTGCAAATACTGCAAGCCCTTGCATTTAGCACAGATACTTTATTCAGTTAGACAAGTTTTCTATATATATGACCCCAAAAGCAATTTGCATTCAATATTATTTGTTTTTCATCTATTTCTTTTTCCAATAAAAAATAGAAGTACAAACTACCCTTCCATGAAGAGTGTCCCCAGCCCAAGGAAAATGCCTTTTGGTGATATGTCAGAACACTTAGATTCTATGCTAATTATGCCTCCCCCCAATCTTGTAAGCTGTAAGAGTTTTTAACCTTGGGGTGGTAAACTTGAGTTTGTAATGTTTTTATTACTATGTTGTTGTTCATTTGTTTCAAAAATGTTCAACACTTTGTGACCCCTTTTAGGGTTTCTTGGCAAAGATGCTGAAGTGGTTTGCCATTTCTTTTTTTCAGCTCAAGTTACAGATGAGGAAACTGAGGTAAACAAGGTTAAGTGACTTGCCCAATGTCACACAGCCAGTGTTCGAGGCCTTATTTGAACACAGATTCTCCTGATTCCAGGCCCAGCATCCTATCCACTGTGCCATCTAGCTGCCCTTTTTACTACTATACATCAATGTAATTGCTTTCCTTTATCATCTGGTTATATTTTGTGCTATGTATTTAGAAATATTATTCTGAGAAGGGGTTCATAAGCTACTAAAGGAGTCCATGATACAAAACAGGTTAACAGAACCTGCTTTAAGCCATTCCACTATGGTTTTGCATGTGTTCTTTCAGGCCTTTTTCAGGCCTAACCTGTCCAGCTCATGAGAGACAGAAAGGACCTGCTTACCTGCCTACCTGGTTGCTATTGTCCTATCTCTTTCCTATCCTCCATATTCAGGGAAATGGCATTTGTGTGTTGAGGACACAGCTGGAACACGTGAAGATGAGAATCAATAATCATTTATTATGGGCCTATTATGTGCCAGAGCTTGGGGTTGGAAATACAAAGAATGAAATAATCCCTACCAACAATCTGTTCTCATTCTAATGGGAAGAAAACGGTATAAATAAGTTGACAAAATGCTTCTTCATGAGCAAAAACTTAATGACTCTGATGCATACACTGGTCCAGCCTTCTCCATTTCTCTCATATTCAGCAACCTATTTCCTGTCTTTCTACTGGCATGCACTTTGCCTGGAATGCACTCCCTCCTCAACTCCAGCTCTTAGAATCTCTAAATTCCCTCAAGGCTCAGCTCAAGAGCTTCTTTCTATGTAAGTCCTTCCCTGGTCCTTCATCTGTTCACAGGCTCCTACAAGTCCTCATTTTGCATTATGTATACATGCATGCATGCATACATATACACATAAATATATATGCACACATATATATACATGTGTGTATATACATATGTAGATATAGATATATAGATACAGATGATCAGTAGTTTTTCTCCATAACCAAAGACCCAAAGGGAGGCCCTGAATTACCTCAAATCCCATCTGTAGGGCAACTCCCCTGACAAGTGAAAGTCAACCCTGATCGGTAGACATTTAATGAGCGGAGGGATAAACATCTTCAGCTCCTCTTATTAAGAACATGGCTTGACAATGAGATTCAACAGACTCAAGGTGCTGGGACAGGGGAAACCATCTCCATCCAGACCTCTCTACTCAGATTTCTCCTTTATGAACTGGATTGCCTTAAACTCTAATGAAGGGGATCAAGGACAGGAGGTTCTTCCCCTAGGCTAAGACTTGCTCAGACTTGATTCTGTTTATACTCTAAAAAGAAATTAGGTCTCCCTGTTCTGTGAGGTCCTGCCCATACTAGTTAACAGCATGTGCCTTAGGAACTAGGAGCAATCTCATCCCTCAGCCATGCCCTTCAGAGACTGACTAACCTTTTCAGGAGTTGGTCCTTAACAGAAATGAAAGAAAAAGGATGGATCACAAGTTAATAATTAGTTATTCATGTAACAGGAAAATATTAATTTCTCTTGAGGTCAAGGTACAGTATGTCTGACTATGGCTGAGCAGAACAACATGAGCTCAGAAGGCTCTACCTCAGATTGAACACAAATAGTCCATATGACCATTTGGAGAGGAGCTGTCTCTAAATTTTTGCTTCTCACATTCCTTTTGAGCTACTAATATGCGTGTGTGTTTACACACACACACATACACACACACACACGACTCCCCTGATAAAATGTAAGCTATTTGATGGCAGGGATTCTTGAACTTCTTCTTTGTATCCCCAGGAGTCTGGCATAATGCCTAGCACATAGTATTATTTAATAAATACTTGTCGATTGATTGACATTTCAAGCTGTTGCCCAGGTATCCAAATTTAATTCTCAAATAACATTGTCTTAGACTACTAGTATCCCCTCCAATTCATCTTTTATAGCTGAATCTACTATTTTCATCTGGCAATAGAGATGAAAATAACACTTTTGACCCTAAGGTCTTCAATTTGTAGCTCAGAATTTCATAATTCTCACTGCCTCTTTAGAGGTTCCTAAAGGTACCATTTGGATTATCGTAAGTGAGAAATAATGATCAGGTTTGGAAAATTTCTGCATGTTATGTATCACTAGAAAGATACTCCAGGGAAGATGATAGAACATCTTTTGGTTATGCCTGCCTTGGAAGCCTCTCTTCTTTCTCCTTTGCCTTCCTTTGTCCTGAGGTATCATGATAGTGTCTGTGGATCCACATAATGTTTCCTTGGAGCATAAAAAATTGTTTTCTTCTGAGAAATTCCAGCTTTATTACTTCCTCTAAAGAAATACCTATTACTTATCTCCATACATTCACCGTTCAGTGGCCCTTCTCCCCATTCTCTCTTATATCAGACTCTTCTCCTCTCCAATTTGCTGACCTTGGTCATAAGTCTTCTCTACCTCTTTGCATTTTTTTATTTTTTTTTGTTTCTTCTTTAAACACTCTAATCAAACATGTTAAGGCTCAAATAAGATCTTTGCCATGCTTAGTCTTTTATATGTTTATATATGTGTGTGTATGCATGTATACACACACACATATCGGTTTTATTGTCGTTACTATTATTATGGTTACTGTTAGCCTATAGTTTCCACAGCTCCTGACTGATGATAACTTCATTTCCTGAACCTTCTACTATGTTACTGGTGAGTTCCAGCAAGGTTAACAGAACAATAGTACTAGCATGTGCTGATAAACAATGAACAAAATGGGAGGGAGTTGAGGGGCGAGAGGGAATGCACACCAATATTTTAAGTTTAATCTGCTTTATTAATACTTTGTTAAGTCTAAAAAATCAAGAAAACAATAAATGAATCCTTGATTTGTAGCATTGTAGATGTCAGAGTTGGAAATGCTCACACTAAAAATGTAACAGTTCTCGGGCTGGTTTGAGCTGCTTCCAGCCTACCTTTTACATACAGTATTTTAAGGAACACTTAGTTGTCAAGGTGAGAGGCATAATTAGACCAGCCCTTTATTTCACCTAGTCCTTGAGAAGCGAAACAAAAAGACACTTGGAAGATAAATAGCTGTCACATGACACTGTCGGAAAATCAAACTGAGTGATTAGTGAAAATCAAACTAGTGAGAGACTGCATTCCTAGTCCCATTCTATTTGCCATAGCATCCTACAAGGGGCAGAATCCCATATGCTGCATCCTTCCTCATTCCTAGAGGGATGGCCCTTTGCTAACTCTTAAGACCAAACACTGAGGCCAATTGCTTTTTCATCTTACCTGTTCAGCCTGTACTGGGATCCAAGACATTATTTATGGGAAGTTTCCTGTCTTTTCTGATATTTGCTCACTAAGCTGCCTTTGATCAGCAATTAGTAGATTCTTGCCAAGCCCTAACACAAAAAGAAGTTGCCCTGGGATGTCTTAGGCATGAAGGTTTTAAACAGAAAATTAATTACTTGCAAAATTTTATCTAATTACCTACTTCATACAATTTTCTTTGTCTTCCAAAGATATTTTAGACACCTCTTTCTGCTTTCCTGCCTGAATCATCTCTGAACTTTCAAACATTAAATAATAGATAAATAAGAGAGAGTTTACTCTAAATTGCTACCTTGGCCAGAACCAAGTGCTAAAATGTGTGGCACTGATTATAAATATTGGAAGAGCTGCAAAGACGGACAAGTCAGGGTAGATAATCAGGAAAGCCCCCAGTGCTCACATGAGGTAGTTCCATGGCTAAACCTTGATTGCAAAGTGAGCACCATTTATTAAGCAACTACCATTCAAGTCCCTGTTCTAGGTAGTTCAGAACATAACAAACATCAGTAGAACACATCCCTTGCCCTGCAAAGAGGGGTAACTCATTTTACAGATGAGGAAATTGAGGCAGAGTTAAGTGACTTGACCAGGGTCACACAACAAGTGCCTAAGTTCATATTTGAATTTAGGTCCTCCTGATTCTATGACCTGTACACTATCCTCTGTGCCACACACACACACACACACACACACACACACACACACACATATAGTCGGTAGCTGAAATGAAATGTGAGATGCACAAATTTAGAGACAGCTCCTCTCCAAATGGTCATATGGACTATTTATATTCAGTCTGAGGTAGAGCCTTCTGAGTTCATGTTGTTCTGCTCAGCCATAGTCAGACATATACTGTACCTTGACCTCAAGAGAAATTAATATTTTCCTGTTACATGAATAACTAATTATTAATTTGTGATCCATCCTTTTTCTTTCATTTCTGTTAAGGACCAACTCCTGAAAAGGTTAGTCAGTCTCTGAAGGGCGTGGCTGAGGGATGAGATTGCTCCTAGTTCCCAAGGCACATGCTGTTAGCTACAATGGGCAGAATCCCACAGAACAGGGAGACCTAATTTCTGCTTAGAGTATAAACAGAATCAAGTCTGAGCAAGCCTTAGCCTAGGGGAAGAACCCTTGTCCTTGACCCCCTCCATTAGAGTTTAGGGCAACCTAGCTCATAAAAAAGAAACCTGAGTAGAGAGGTCTGCATGGAGATGATTTTCCCTGTCCAGATTCCTTGAGTCTTCTGAGTCTCATGATCAAACCATATTCTTAGCTTAGGAGGAGCTAAAGAAGTTTAGCCTACCTCCTCATTAAATATCCACCAATCAGGGTTGTCTTTTAACTTGTCAGAGGAGTCCGCGGCCATTGGAACAAACTGTTCTTATCCACCCATTCTGCCAGGGGGGTTGTCTACACGTGCTTGAAGTAGATACAATCTCCCCAACTCACCAATAGGTTTGAGGGCCATCACTTACCTTCAACCTGGTTTAGCCTGTCTACTGAGATGGTTCACCAAGGTGTGACCGCTGCACATGCCTCAGCTTCTTGTAGTCACAGATGAAAGCTGAGTGCCAGGTAGACACCAAAGGTAGCTTTCAGATCAGAGGTTCTAGTCCTTCTTGAATGCCCTATGTACCCCTGGCAACAGAAATGGGGAAACAGCATAAACAAAGGCACACAGGCAGGAGGAAGTTGAAGAGACTGGCTTAACCAGAGAGGAAAGCGCACACATTAAAGGATGATGTTTGCCAGGTTCTATCATCAATCACCAAGCAATGATGTAGTGCCCATAATGTTTTAAGCACTTTTCTAGGTTCTGGAGATAGGGGGAAAAGGCAAAACATCCCTCTTCTAAGAAGACAACATGTCTATATATAAGGGAATAGAACAAGCAGATGCAAGAGGAATGAGATGGGGTGGGGGAGGGGCACTAGTAGTTGGGGAGATTAGCAAAGGCCTCCTCTATGAGGTGGGCTTGAGCTGAAGAAGATGAGCATTTTAGGTATAGGGATAACCAGTGAAAAGCATTGCAGGCAAGAGATGTAATGCTGTGGATTTGGAATAGCAACATCATTTTGGCTGGAATGCAAATCTACATGGAGGGAAGTGAAGTGATTAGGGAAGAAATATAGTTTGGGCCCAGCTTGTGAAGTGTTCTTATATACCAAAAAGTGGGGGTGAGGGGGTATATTTGCTCCTGAAATCAATAACGAGCTCTCAAGTTTATTGAGTAGAGGAGTAACATAGACCTTCATTAGTAAAATTACTTTGGCAGCCCTGTGGAAGATGAATGGGAATGGGGCAAAGGCTTGAGACAAGACATCATTTCATAAGGCACTGAAATTGTCCAGGTAAGAGATGATGTGGGTCTGAACTAAGGCATTGATTGTGTAAGTAGAAAAAAGGTGATTGATGGGAAAGATATTATAAAGTTAGAAAGGACAAGATCTGACCTGAGGCACTAACTATGATGGAATTCTCAAATGTAAGATTTCTCGTGTTCTGTGTGTGAACTGTAACCACAGAAATTGAACCTTTCCCCAAAGTTGAAATCATTTGTTCACTAATGAGACAGTTCTGCTCTCTTGTGTTAAATGCAGGATTTTGGAGAAGATGATTCCCTCTACATTACCAAGGTGACAACCATTCACATGGGCAATTACACCTGTCATGCCTACGGCTATGAAGAACTGTACCAGACTCACATCCTTCAGGTGAATGGTTAGTAAATGGTACACTTGCAGCCCTTGCGCCACTGACAGTCTTCCTCTAAGCAATGCTCTATGTCACTCTGGTTATATATTACTTGTGTGCACAATCATGGACCCACTCATGCGAGCGTACACACACCCTCCAGAATATGGAAATTACCCCTTTCTACTCAAAAGGAAAGAAAACCTGAGTCCTTGAGGATTTTCTTCTCATATACCTTTTGTGTCAGAAAGTTGGAACTGACCATTTATTTATATTGTAAAAATAATAATAAGCTTCCCATTGGTCTACAATTCTCCCCAAAAATTATACTGCTCCATGGGTAATTGCATGGGTGAGGCTGGAGTGAAGGGAGGCATACTGTTCCTTATTTGAGTAGACATGTCATGTACACGCTAGAATGTGGCAGGCTTTGGCACCAATGAAGGTAACGGAGGGAATGTTAAAATACAATCTGTAGAGCTAAAGCAGCATCTAAAAAAGGCAGCACTACCTTCTCTGCTGGCAGCAGTGATGCAAGTATCAAACACATTTGTTTTTCAGACAGTTTTCCTTCAGGCAAGGTCTTAGAAGTCAGAGCCTGTGTGTCTCTGCTTACTGAGGGCTGTTTCTTTTACCCCTCCTCTTCTAGTTAGAAACTTCTCCAGCATGTCCATGAGTGGCTTAGGTTTTAGCAGAGTTTAGGGAGCAAGCTAAGCAGGCTGTGGGTTTTTAACACATTCATGACCATATTAACACTATTTCTTTACCTGGAAGAAATGTACGATACCAAATGGCAATTTCAGATCTAAAAAGCTTAGCTCCTCTTTCTCCTAACCCAAACATGGCAGTGTTTTCCTCTTAGCACTGAGACTCTATTGCCTCACATCATCCTCCCTCACCAAATAAATAAAATTAAAATTAATAATAATACCTTTAGGGGGTAGAGCCACGATGACGGAATAAAAGAATAATACTTTTATTCATTCCTAAGAATGCTCAGATCCTTTCCTGATGGTAGAATTAATCTACCTAAAATAGACACCAAGGTAAACTTAAACTTATTGACCATCTTAAAATGGTACGTGTACTCCTTACCTGGGAGTCACTTGCCTCGGATTCTAGTCCCAGTGCTGTCACTAACTAGATGTTGACCTTGGATAAGTCCCTTTATCTCACACTCTTTTCCTCTGTCTATAAAATATGGTGGTTAGACTTGAGGTCAGCATCCTGGGTTCACATTCAGAAGGCTGTCTTTTCAAGTCCTAATTCTGCTACTTCCTACCTGAGTGATGTCTTTGGACCTCATCTATAAAAATAAAAGGTTGGACTAACTAGTCTCTGTTGGGAAATTTCTCAGTCTTGGTTCCTGGAGAATCCAGTGAAGATTCCACCTATCGATGGGTCCAAAGACAAGAGATCAGATGAAGTGAGGAGCTAAACAGAAAGGAGAAGCAATTTATTAGTGCACTGAAGAAGAGTGATTACAAGAAGCAACTTCAGTTTCAGCCTTGGTTTACATGGCTTTTTAGATCCACTTAGAGTACACAGCCAATCAGGCCTTGGTAGCAACATACTGTAATAATTTAAGATGGGTAGGTGACATCTTTGAGAGGGAAAAGTAGAAGAAAGGGGAATCCAAAGAAAAGGAGTGTTTCATGGCAAAATATTTGGCATACATCTGGAAGGATTAATTATTTTTTATTTGGGGGTACACTTACACTCTCTCTTCAAGAATAAAGGAAATAGTAGGTGACCAGATTTTTGTTTAGAACTGTTAAAGAAGTCCTTTTGTTCTATGAGATCAGAGACAACATTAGTGACAAAGAAAAGCAAGCTGGGCTTCTGACTCCTATGGTCTTTTAACCATGATCTTTTAACAATGAGCACTAAATGGTTTTTATAATGGGGGGTGAGGATAAACACACAGATACACATATTTGTGTCTGTATTTGAATATGCATACATGCGTGTGTGTGTAGCTATAGATTAATAAGTAAATATAAACCATATTCAAAAGAAGTATGAAATATTTGTTTCTGCAGGAGAAAGGTAGTCAATAAAGACTTTATACAGAGGGTATGACTTCAGCAAAACTTTGAAGGAAACAATGCATTCTAATAGGTGCAGGTGAGACAGAAGTACATTTCAGAAATAAGCAATAGCCTATATGAAGGCCAAAGACTTAGAGATAGGAGATGAAGAATCACATGGAGGAAAACCAAGAAGAGCAGTTTGGCTGGATTATAGAGTGGGAGAAGAGGGGTAATGTATGATAATTAAGTTGAAATAGTGAGAAGAGCTGTTCAATGTAGTCATGCTATGGGACAATTGTGTGAAAGAAACTAGGGATGTTTAACCTAGATAAGAAAAGTCTTGGGAGGAAATATAATAGCTGACTTCAACTATTTGAAGGGCTGGCATGTGGGTGGATTAGGTTTGCTTTACCTGAGACCACAGTTCAGAACCTGGAACAAGGAAGGCAGTTTCAGGAGGAAAGACCTGAACTTCATATCTCAGACTTTCAGATAGACTGAGACAGCCAGTCCCTTCCATATTCCAATAACAATTAAAGATTTCTTAAATGGGCTGCTCTGAGAGGTAGTAAATTGCCCATTACTGGGTATTTTTAAGCAGAGAAGGGATGACTACTTGACAGAGATGTTGAGGAAAGGTCTTTTGCTTAGGTGTGGGGAAAATTTCCTTAATTCTAAATGCTCCTGAAATAAATCTAGAAAAAAAAATTAAGCTGTAATAGTGGATGAGACTTGTTGCTATGTCAGATCTTTGTATAACTTATTATATTTTATTTCTTTTTTATCTCTTAGGTACTCTCTACTCTAAATCCTATGAAACATGGTAGCAGACAGGGGCAGAGTGGTTCTGATTACTAAAAATCCCTTAAGGGCATTCCAACATATTTCAAACTTTAAGGGGATACCTTAACTATTAATCCTCTGTAACATTTACTATGGAGTGTTTTTAAGCAAACGGCAATAGGAAAAGGTCCTGAACTTTCCTAGATTCAGACCCAACATCTATTCACAAATATTATATAATTCCCTGACTTGCCAGTCTGGGAAACATCAATTCTCGGCTGATCGCTTGCAATATCCTCCTAGTCCTTCTTAGGACCGAATCCCACACATCACATTGGAAAATATAAATTATTTCTCAGGGTCATTGTAGCAAGCAGGGTCACTCTCGTCTAGTTAATGGGGAAACTGAGGCTGGTTGATTAAATGGTCTTCCTAAAACCACGTGGACAAATTATGTAACTTGGTCAAAATTTCACTTCAGTAGTCTCATTTTTTTTTCTTTTAAGGTATTGTGACCTGATGATCTCTAAGGGCTGCATCAGTACTAGAATCTATTATTATGACTACGATTCACTGTGCACCAGCTTAATGTTAGTCACTAGATATAATTTCTCACTAAGTATCAATTACTATGGTAGGTCAAAGAAGAGGGAATCAGCTTGGACCAGAATAATTAACAAACCCTACAAAGTGGAAGAAGGGTTTGAATGAATAGAAAGAGAATAGGGGAAAAGGCATTTCTGTCCGTGGGAGCAGTATGAATAAGTATAGAGGCCAAAATCAGAACAGCATGATATTGAAAGGAGTAGCTTGGCTCAAGCAGAGATTTAATGAGAAGAAATAGTAGGACATAAATTGGATATTATTACCTGATATTTTAGGAAAACACCTCATTTGGGAAATGTTTTAGTTTGCTATACCCTTTGACAATAAAATGGAGCCCCACTTCACAATTTGGTAGGATAAAGAAAGGTAAGAAATGATTGAGAGTCCTTTTGGTCTCTATTTCTATCTCAGACTTTCAGATAGACTGAGACAGCCAGTCCCTTCCATGCAATGTCACACCCTCTCTTTGAGACATCTGATCTTAGAGAAATCAGTAGCCTAAAAAATATCTCTGTCTTCGTTCTTATTTTCAGTGAGTAATAATGTGTGTCTCTACAATCTGATTGCCTTGAGAATGTTAAAAAGAAAAGAAGAAGTCTAGGAATGAATGGATGAACATTTAGTAAGCATTTTTTATATACAAACTTTGCTAAGTAAGCAGAATACAAACAGAAAAGTAAGATGGTCCTTACCCTTAAGTAGTTCGCATATTAATCATGGATCCAACACTGAGACACAGACTGGAGGTTTCAGGTTCTAGTAGGCTGTAAGGTTCCAATTAACCAATGTGCCCCCATCTGCCTCCCAGAATTGTGCAAAGAGCTGGGAAGACAAAAAGGGACAAAAGACACACACCCCTCTAGGAGTTTACAATTGAAAGGGGAAGACAATAAAAAACAGATTAATCGATAAACATTTAAGTTCCTCCTTTGTGTTAGAGGGACAGCTGAGAAGCACAATGGATAGAATGCTGGGCCTGAAGTCAGAAAGATGCATCTTACTGAGTTCAAATCTAGCCTCAGACACTAACTGTATGACCCTGGACAAGTCAATTAATCCTGTTTGCCTCAGTTTCTTCATCTATAAAATGAGCTAGAAAAGAAAATGGCAAACCACTCTTATATGTTTGCCAAGAAAACCCCAAATGGGGTCAAGAAGAATCAGACACAACTGAACAACGCAACAACAAGAAATGTGCCAAGTATCATTAATTTCTTTAGAGACAGAAAGAGACAGAAAATAGTCTCTGCCGAAAGGAACTTAAAGTCTAAAGAATGATTCCCCATTCAAACAAATAGGTGGGGGAGGGAGAGGACCAGACCCCAGGGTGGGGGTTGTGACACAGTTGAGCCTTCTCTTTAGGAAAGTCACTTTAGAGGCTGAATGGAGCAGAGCTGAGACACCAGACTATGCCCAGCTGCAGTCTATTGCAGTAATCCAGGTGCCAGGGCTGGCAGAGGACTACTACTAGAGAAGTGGCAGGATCAGAGCAGAAAAGAAGGCACATATAAGAGATGTTATAAAGTTAATTCCTGGCTTGCAAACCTGGGGGGCTGGGAGAATGACCTTGTACTCTCCTGTACTAAAGAATGTGGGGATGAAAGGAGAGTTAGAGAGAATGACAATGAGTTTCATTTTGTATATGTTGGGTTTAAGATGTCTGTTGGACGTCTAGTGTAAGCATCGAAGTGGAAGCTGATGAAATCACCAAGTGAAATTATATAGAGGGAGAAGAGAAGAGGACCCAGGACAGACCCAACTCTGAGGGACACCTATAACAATAGAGTATGAACAAGAGAATCCAGCAAAGGAAACTGAGAAGAAATAGTACCATAGGTAGGAGGAGAATCAAGAGTGGGTAGTATCTCAAAAATTTAGATAGAAGGGATTACCAGGGAGAAAGGAGTGATCAACAGGGTCAACGTTTGCAGACCTATCAAGAAGAATGAGGACTGAGAAAGAGAAACTGGAGTTGGCAACTAAAAGAGCATTAATTGCACTGGAGACAGTAGTTTCAGTGGAAGGGTAAGGTTGGAAGCCAAGATTGTAAGAGGTTAATAAGGGAGTAAAAGCAGAGAAAGTGGAAACACCTATTGTAGACCTCCATTTTGAATGTAGCTTGATTTAGAAGAGATTTACAATGGTAGTTAATAAGGCATGGAAGCATCAAATGAGGGTCTTTTCAGGATTAAAGGGCTGGGGAAAATGGACATGTTTATAGGTAGCAAGGAGCCTGTAGACAGAGACCAAAAATAAGTGAAAGGGTGAGAATGATGAGGAAACTGTTGGAGTAGACCAGATGAAAAGCAATGACTTGAACAAGTACAGGGATT